>CAJQZJ010032618.1:2963230-2984841 GCA_907164525.1 Lophiomys imhausi | reverse complement strand
ATTCACTAAATCTAACTTATATTAACCTATCAGCCCCTTCACACCTCTGTTTCTTTTCTGTTCAGCTTTTTTTTATCCTCGCGCTGTTTCTTGTCTCTTTAAGCTGGTCCTGTTTGGACTAAGTAACCAGATGGTAGTGGCTTTCAAGGAAGAGAATACTGTAGCTTTCAAACACCTCTTCCTAAAAGGATACATGGATCGGATGGATGACACATATGCAGTGTATACTCAGAATGATGTGTACGACCAGATCGTCTTTGCAGTGGACCAGGTAAGTCCATGTGTGCATTTGTTGTTGGTGTTGTTTTTATGTTTTAGGTATTAGGGGCTGAACTCAGGGCCTTGCATGAGCTAGGTAAGTGTCCTAATAGTGAGATATCCAGACAGTGTGTTTATTCTTTACTTGGGAGGAAGAACAAGCTGAAGAAATGGTAGCAACCGATTATATAGAAACCAACACTCAAGTGTTAAGCAGTTCTTGGAAACGCTTTATGAATAAACTATTTAAACGTAGTTTAAGGACTGGACAGATGGCTCAGCAGTTAAGAGCATTTGTTGCTCTGCCAGAGGACTTGAGTTTGCTTCCCAACATCCACATCAGGCAGTTCAAAATTGCCTGTAACTCCAGCTTCACGGGAAAATATTGTCTTTCTAGCCTCTGTAGGTACCCCATACAAACACACACACATAAAAATAAAATAAATATTTTTAAATGGATTGAAAAATATTTCTAACAAACTTTTATACAGGTAGAAATTGATAAAAAGCTTTTGTTTCTGGGGGCTGGAGAGATGGCTCAGCGGTTAAGAGCACTGCCTAGTGCTCTTCCAAAGGTCCTGAGTTCAATTCCCAGCAACCACATGGTGGCTCACAACCATCCACAATGTGATCTGGTGCCCTCTTCTGGAATGCAGGTGTACATGCAGATAGAGCACACATATGCATAAAATAAATCTTTAAAAAAAAAAAAGCTTTTGTTTCCTACCAACAGAAAGGTAGAATTTCAATGACTTATTTAAAAGAATCCAGGATAGGACTTGATGTGAGAGCTTCAATATTTGAAATTACTAGCATAACCCTGTATATAAGTAGCCATTGAATCTTCAAAGCTTATACTTTTAGAGACTTATAACAAGTGATGAGAATATTAATTTTGCAGTTTGTGTAACAAGCAAGGCCTTCAAGCTTGTGTAAAATAAGGCTTTTATGTCATACCTGGTACTGATTATACTGCGGTGCTGAGTAAATGCCCGGCAAGAAGGAAGCTTGTTTTTCATACTCTGGAGTCAAGTTTTCATTATGGGTTATTCTTGCTATAATTAGTATGTTCTCAAGGTCCCAAATAACTTCTTTTGAAGGGATAATTGAAGGTGCTTTTGAGGTCAGTATTTTTGACCTAGGTTAGTTACAGATCACATTTCAAAATCATTAAATTCCTTCCTTCAAACATTGCTCCTGAGCAATCATGACTCCTCATTTTCTGGAGGCAACATATTCAAACAGAGACCAGGAGCTGCTAGGATGAAATACATCTCCATAGAGCTAAGGTTCCTGGCTAGCTGTGCAAATAGGAAACTTAGTTAGAGGCAAAAGCAGTATAAAGGTGTTAAACAGAATCATGCCATACAATTGTTAGAGGGAAAATTCCAAATAGCTCAGTGATAAAGATAAATTTAGAGACTCTTAAAATAAATGGTGTGTGTGGTGTGTGTGTGTGTATATGTGTGTGTATGTGTGTGTGTAGAAGTGTGTGCATGTGTGTGTGTGGTGTGTGTGTGTATATATGTGTGTATGTGTGTGTGTGTGTGCACGTGCACAGGACATGAGATGGCATTTGTGTGAAGCTAAGAGGACAATTTTGGTTTCCAATCTTCAACGTCTACCTTGTCTGAGGTCAGAGTCTTTTGTTCATCTTTACATATACTAAGCTGGTTGGCCTGCATTCTTGGGGATGTTCCTGTCTCTGTCTCCTATCTCACCATGGGAACACTGGAATTACAGATGCATGTTGCTGTGTATGGTTTTCCATGGGTTTGGGGGATTTGAACTCAGGTCCTTATGATTTGGTAGTAAGTGTTTTACACACTGAGCCATCTTTCAGACCTAGATTTAACCTTTAAATGTATTAAGTATCTGTAAAGCATTCTGCCAGATTTGTATGTCTCTTAGGGGTTATGTAGAGAAAAGAAGTAAACAGTCCATTACATGTTTTGCTCTTGTTGCTGTTTTGGGACAGTGCCTTATGTAACCCAAGGTGACTTCAAACTTTTTGTAGCAGAGGCTGACATTGGTCTCTTGATCCTACTGCCTCCACCTCTGAAAAGCAATCACTATGCCTGGCTATGCCCAGCAAATTCTTTATAAAACATCTTTACCCTTATAAGCAGGACTAAACTCAGTCTTCATAATGCCATGTCTGGCACTGAAGCCACTCTTCTTGTGAGATCTCCATGTTCTTTCCAAGACAAATCCATACTTTAGTTGTCACATGTCTTTCTGCTATGATAGGAGCATATCTGCCAGGATGATAAGTGGAAGCAGTTTCTTTCTCGCAGTTCTGAAGGTGTGAGAGGTTAAGATTAAGGCATCTACCTGCTCAGCTCTTGTACCTTCTTTCTGTGTCCTCTCATTATGAAAGGGATGCAGAGGGACAAAGGGACCACATAGTCCCCTTAGCCCTGTTATGTTGGAACTGTTTGGTCTAACAGACCAAACACAGCATGTTAATTACTGCATCTGGCTGTATTCTTTTATTCCCCACTCAGTGGTCCCAGCATTTCTGCTTTCTAAAGAATCCACCAGAGATGTAATTATATAATCTCAATTTTAGAGCAGTGGGTAGCATGACATACGTAGGGTATAGAAAGTAATACTACTATTGTGAGTTAGGGCTGTGAAAGAAAATACTGGACACCACAGATATGAATAACAAAGGCTGGATGAGTAAGTAGAAGCCACACCACACACAAAATATGTTCCTATTTTTTAATTTTTGTTTTGTGTTGCTGGCGTGAGCCCAGTGTCTTAGGTATGCTAGGCAAATGATCTTCACTGAGTTGTACCCCATACACTCACTAAACTGAATGTACAGGATATAACTGAAGTGTTCCTGTAAGCTGGACAGCAGCTGTATGTTCTTGCCTGTCTAATGTGATGTGCATCCCCCCTTGCCCTTCCCCCCTGAGTTTTTCTTTTTCTCCCATGTTGACAACAGCTCTGGGCAGACCCTCAGGATAACTAGATACCCTTTAGAGTTGAGACACAAAGTAAGGCTTTCTTCACAAAGTACCCTTTCATTCAGAGGCACATCCACAGAGTGTGCTGACCCAGATGGGAAAGATGGCCATCACTCTGCAGTGACACAGGCCCCATAGAATGGTTTATACTACATCCTAGGCTGTCTGTAAACTACACCATTTTTCTCTCCCTCAGACATCTTATTCAGGAGTATCTTCCCATTTCTCAAAAGAGATGGGATGAAATCGGAGTGGTTAAGCAGAAAGGGGCCTTTCACCTCATCCTGGCTTCACAGCTCTGTTAAGTTCATTTCTAACATTTTATAATGTTTGTATAGTGCCATTTTCTACTTTGGGTCTCTGGAACTTGAAAATCTATTCTAACAAGTTGTATCATGAAGTTTTATGAATTATAAATTTCAAATTTGATATAAAAAAAAGAATCCACCAGAAATCACAGCTCTTATTACATTGCATAATGTGATGCTCATACAATAGAGATGCATATTCTGTCAGAGTCATCCATACATCTAAGAGAAACACATATTCAGTGTCCGTACATGCATCTAAACTTGTCAGTGCTCAATAACATAGCATTTGATATAATTACTCAATGAAGACAAGTATCAGATAGACACAAAAGTGTTCATTAATGGATTCAAAACCCTTATTGTATGTGATCTAATGGCATGGAACAACCACAGGTGAGCAATTGTTTTACTTCTTGTAGCTTCAGGGTTTGGCTGCAAATTTTTAATTTTTTTTTTTTTTGTTTTTTACTTTACTAGTCAAAGAATGACCTGGGACACTGCCTCTGGGTGAGAGCCTCTAACCAAACCAGAAGGTTCTTGGGAATGAATGTGGGAGAAACTGTAGTCAGAGAACCCAGTCAGTTCTCCAGGTCTACCTGGAGAACCCCTGGGTACGTTGTACAGAGCTTTGAGTATTCAAGGCCTCTGGTGGGCTTTCCTTGAACTCAGCAACCATCCTTCTGATCTATGCTGCTCTTCTTTAGACTCTGTCACTCAGATGCAGCATCCCAGGGTGTGCTTCCTAAATGTCTGCACCCTGAGGGGAGACATGGCCAAGAAGGGTTATCATGACTTTGCTTTTGCTCTGACTAGCATCCCTTTGGCCCTGATTGGTGTTCCATTCTTCTCTCTCTCTCTCTCTCTCTCTCTCTCTCTCTCTCTCTCTCTCTCTTTTTGGATGAAGTACTTGCAGCTTCGAAACATCTCTGTTGGCAACCATGCTTATGAGAACAAGGGGACTAAGCAGTCAGCTATGGCAATCTGTCAGCACTTCTACAGGCAAGGGACCATCTGTCCCGGGAACGATACATTTGACATCGATCCAGAAATTGAAACAGGTGATGATCCCCTATCACTTTCAGCTATTGTTTTTAATCCCTTGATTTATAGCTAAGCCCTACAATAACTATCTCAGAAAACACTGATGGTTGGTACTCTTATGGCATAGAAAGAACTATACTGAAGTTCTTATGTGCCGACTTCTATTTTGAACCCTTTGTTATAAAATTCATGAATTCAAAACAAAAACAAACAGGTAAAGCACAGAGAAAACAGAGATGGGGGAATGATTACATTCTGAGACAGTGTTTGAGTCTTTTTAAGTCTTTGACCACTCCAGAAATGTCTTATGTCTTAAAAACAGAAGCAGAACAAGTTGTATTGATACTCAGTTCTTTCAGGCTTGATTCTAAAAAATAGTATGAATAGTTCATCTTAACCACCATCCCTTGAAAATACAGTTTTATTTTATGGTCTTTGTTCCTTTCTGTGGCAGAATGTTTCCTTATAGAGCCAGATGAACCTTTTCACATGGGAACACCTGGAGAAAATAAACTCAACCTGACCCTGGATTTCCACAGGTGAGGACAGTGGAGGGGCACACAGCTCAGCTCTCTGTGTGTTCCCTCATCTCAAGCATCCTCTACTTTCCAGACTCCTGACTGTGGAGCTTCAATTTAAGCTGAAAGCCATTAATCTACAGACAGTTCGCCACCAGGAGCTTCCTGACTGTTACGACTTCACTCTGACGGTGAGTGTGGGCTGTGCTGAATGCTGCTCCTGTCTAGAGAAAGTCTGTTTAATTTGGGTGCATGGTTCATGATCATGCAAATCTGGATCTAAACATGGTGCTAAAACATAGTCAAAAATATTGGATGTTCCACCTGGATGTGCCTGGGGCGTTGCTCCAGCTACTCTCTGCATATTGCTTTCTTACTATTTGTCTTTTACACCTTGGTGCATGTTCTGTAAGGCATGGACTTACCTTATCTGGTGCTGCTTCCTGTATGGGGTCTGGTGATGACCAGCAGATGACCAGATACCAAAGGATCAAGAGAGAGAGAGGGGGGGGGAAGGGAAAGAGGGAGAAGAAGAGAGGGAGGGAGGGAGAGAGAGGGAGACTGCATTCCATAGTTGCCAAGGGGTCTTTGTGTAGCTTCCTTATCATGGGATGTTTGCAGCCTTTGGGTTATTGCTCTAAACTTCCCTATGTGGCCCCTGAATTCACTGGTTTATCTCCCTTCTTCCACCTCTCCTTCTGTATTGTATGTATACGCACACACTAAATAATGTGATTTGAAAAAAATATGTATTGGTAATACATTCTATTTGGCCACACATAGGACAGAATTTAAAAACTTTCTTTCATATGATCCAGATTTGCATGGCCATTGCAGTAGTTAATATTCATGAAGCTTGATTAATTGGTTGTGAAAAATTCAGTTTTCATGAGTAGGGGTGAAATGGTATTCCATCATATACTATAATGACCATGGAAAGCGATTAGCTTGAAAAAGCACCTGAACCTGCAGAGGATTTTAAGCTATATTATATATGTTGTTCCTGGCATTAGGTAGCAAGTTATGAATTATCAATATTATTTGATTTTAAAATTTTTGAGCTATCATCAAGTCTTCTCTATCTTGAGTGATAGAGATTGATGATGATTTCAGAGTTCTTATAGTCTTGATACCTTCTGGATTGAGCTTTTGTGATTCTTCAGTTAGAAACACATTCTATAATCTCCCAGGCAATGTTCTGGTTTGCTTTGTTCTCTTGCTTCAGCGTTTGTTTTGTATTTCTCTTCTCTTCTGTTTATATTTTATGTGGTTGACACTTCACTCTTTATTCTACAATTTTCTAGGTGTTTGACATTGTCTCTGTTAGGCTGGAAGCTCCTTGAAGCTTTCTATCACTTTATTAATTAATATTTTTTCCCTCAAACAACACAAAGTTGGTGATGGTATTATTTGTTGAATGATCAAGAAAATGTATGTGAAATCTGAGTCTCCCTCAGTGACTCAATTCTGATAACCAAGTTTCCAGTATATTCCTAACAGATTCATTGAAATACTATTTAGCTTTTGCCTGCATGTGCTAAGTTGGATTTATAACAGAAAAATATTTCATTTGCATCCAGAAGCCTTGCATGCTATTTTTGGGGGGATTCTTCATTAGGTATGTGAACACCTGAATTCTTTTTTGAATGTGTATGCGTTATGTATTTGTGTTCACATGTGTATGACACATGATGTGTGTAGTGTGTGTATATTATATGTGTGTTCACACATGTGTGGGCACATGCATATGTGAATGTGTATATATATGTGTGTGTGTGTGTGTGTGTGTGTGTGTGTGTGAGCGTGCATGTGCGTACATGTGTGTAAAGGCCCACAGCCAACATTAGGGGCTTCCTTGATTGCTTGCTCCTTCATCATTTGAGGCAGGTCCCTCATTGCAGCCAGAGTTCACCAATTTTGGCTAGTCTGGCTAGCCCACTTGCCTAGGAGACCCCTCATCTAAGCCTTTCAAGTGTTAGAGGCAGCCACCATGTCTGCCGGGCTTTCACATAGACTCTGGGGATCTCAACTCCATTCCTCATGCTTGTATAGCAGGTGCTTACCTCTTCACACGCATCAACCTTTTTTTTCTGTGAGACTCTTTTTAAGTCCCACCCAGCATACTTTCTTCTTGGGGAGACTCAGCATCTGCTGAGGCTCACTGAGGTGCTAACTCAAGATATCTACCAAGTCCCTGTCAGTCCTTCAGGCTCTTTGTATGGAGAAAGAATAATTTCTCATTGGCAAGGACTTTCCATCCCATCAAAAGACACCAGTGTCTCCTTGTGTGAGCTGTAAGCTGTGTTCTTCAGCCACCGTGGGGAGTACAGCCAATGGCAGTAGCCCCTGTTGTGTAGGGGAAGAAGCTGGTACTTCATCTTGAGGGGACACAGGATGACTAAACTCTTTGAAGTAACTTAGAATCTCATACCTGAAGCTATATCTGTCTTCCCTGTATGGAAAAGCTTCAACAAAATTAATTTAGTGGCAGAGGTGTCTGAGCATTTTTAAAAGTTCTCCAAGAATTTCATAGATAAATACAATGTATTTTGATCATATTCACCAGCACTGTTCCTCTCCAACTCTTCCTGGACCTGTTCTACACCCTCCCACATAATCAAGTTGATGCTTCCTGTATATGCATGGGTAGGAGGCCATTCTCCAGAGCATGGACAATTTATTAGAGGCCACATGTCCAAACAAAACACCTTTCCCTCTTCCGGTAACCAGCAAGAGCCCATAGCTCCTCAGCTAGGGGTGGAGCTTCATGTGTCTCTCCTCCTATGCTGGAAAGTAGACAGACTTAATCTTGTGCACATAACCAGAGCTGCAGTAGTTCATGAGTGCAACAGCCCAGTTGTGTCCAGAAGGCAACGTTTCCTGGCATTCTTCCCCTTCTTCTGGTTCTTACAGTCTTTCTGCCCCCTCTTCTGTGATGTTCCCTGTGCATGGGGGGATGGAGTAGGGTGAGACAGATATTCATTTAGGACAGAGCAATAAATGAACTTTTAAGTGAACTGTTTCCATCCTTTGGCAGGAAGAGGAAGAAAAATGTGTGTGGCTTTTCTTGCCTTTCCTTCCTTCCCTCTGCATGGTAGAAACAAGAAAGTTAGAAGGAGATACAGGAGGACTTACAGAAAGTGTTGTGCTATAGCTCTGTGCTGTTTGCACCTAGCATCTTCAACTGGTTATCTCAAAAGCAAGACATGCTAGCAACTCTGTCACCAAGTCCTTTGTAATACATTCGATGCAAGAGTGATGGAGAAATCTAGTCCCAAAATTAAAGAAATAAACAAAAACCAAAACCAAACAAACAAACAAAAAAACCCTGGGACATCTAAGGACAGAAATGATGCACTTTTGTGTTTGCATAATTTGCCTGAACACCAACAGCTATCAGTTGCTAAGGTCCTGTTGAAAAGTAGGCAGAGCTAACCAATACAAACTCAGCACACAAGTCAAGAACAGGAGGGAGGGTTGCTAAGGTGTCCAGGGCTGGACTGTATCCTGGAAACGTAGGGTAGACACTAAATCTTTCTATAGCAGATTCAACAATTAATAATGAAATTGAATAGTATCAACTCAGGGAAAGAAAGGGGTATTCCTCAGGGGTTCACAATTACCAGCTGCTCAGAGGTAAGAATTGGCATGTCCTGTGCTCCTCAGTGAACTGCTTCCTGGTGGATTTTGAGACCTATCTTAACAGCAAAACCTAGTCTTACATACTGGACCCCCTTTCCTGTCTTTACAGATAACATTCGACAACAAGGCTCATAGTGGAAGAATCAAAATAAGTTTAGATAATGACATCTCTATCAGAGAATGCAAAGATTGGCATGTGTCTGGATCAAGTAAGTAGTAAGCTCCACTAATTTTCAGGATAGTAATTAAATGATCAAACATTAAATTGCCACCTGCAGGAAGTAAGGACCACTAAGACTGGCCAGTCCCAAGTCCCTTGACATTCAACAGATTGGTCTGTTGTAGATGTCCAATGAGTCAGTCAGTACGTAGGTTAGTAGCATCCAATGGCTCCTTACCATCTCCACAGTCCCCATCGCCTCCTCCTTATTTACCTCATACTCAGAATTCTGCACTAAAAGCCTACTTCCCACTTCCCTAATTTTAATATTTTAAATATATCAACAGGCAGCAGAATCCTTATGTTCACAGATAAAGAAACCAAGGCTCAGAAGTGATGTGTAGTGACCCTTGGTCTATCAGTGAGGGAGAAGTCAGGTGGGATTTGACCTTGGAGCTATGACATTTTGTAGGTGTCTCCCATCTGGCTTAAAAAGTGGAGTGATATGGAAAAAGTCTGTTCTAGAAACATGAACAAAAGTTCAGGTCAGAATGGGTCCTGTCTGGAACCAGAAAATACTTCCCGTAAAGGATTTATTTGAACCATTTTCTAGCTCCCCCTCTTTTGGTTTTTCAAGACAGGGTTTTTCTATGTAGCCCTGGCTATCCTGGAACTCATTCTGTAGACCAGGCTGTTGTTGAATCACAGAGCTCCACCTGCCTCTGCCTCTCAAGTGCTGGGATTAAAGGCACACGCCACCTCTGGCAGACTAAGCTGTCTTAAGTATCCCAAATGGAAGGCTGCACTGCGCTTTGCTCACAGGGGAGAGTGCATGGGTTCTACAGAAAAGAGGAAGTGTCTTGGACACCTGCTGGGACGTACTTTCCTCTGGTCTACGTAACATAGTCAGTAGATCTGAGCTGGGTCTAGAATGTGTGAGTGTTGTTCATCAGACCAACATGAGGGAAACCACTGTGCATGTGTAGGAGGCTCTTGAATCACAAGCCCCATTGCTGTCACAGACTGGTGTCTGTGTCTATGTGTCTATGTGCAAGTCTGTTTGCCATTGGTGAACAGTATCCCACTTAGGGAAAATGAAGGCATGCAAAGTGCCTGGCACAGAGGCTGCCTCTCAAATGCTTGTTTCTTGGTTTTTAAGTCTTTCTAAGGCAGAGTTAAACATTTGGGCAGCCATTAGAAGCTGCTGGACAGACATCAGCTGTACATTTAATTACAGTACTTTCTGAAGTGACTTTCTCACAGCATCCTGACCAGTGGTTACAGTAGCTGCTGCCTCTGCGGGCTTTTCAATGGCACCATAGTGTGGGCCATGACTTTGCACTTTTGATTCGCCAGTATTTCAATATGGCTGAACAAATATTCTACTCCCCACCTTTCCCTTCCCCAACTCTCCTCTTCTCTCCCCTTTGTTTTTCTCTCTCTTCTTCCATTCTTTTCTTTTTTTTCTTTTCTTTCTCCCTTCTCTTTTTCTTGCTCCCTTCTCCTCCAATTATTTAGACAGGATCTCTCTGAGGATAGCCCAGGCTATCCTTAAACTCACAATCTTCCTGCCTCAGCCTCCAAATGAGCCACCAAGCCTGGCAGAAGCTGGCCACTTCTTATCACCCAAGGCTCAGTTAAAGACTTGGGGAGGCCTCTTTCCTGGCTACTTTCTCCAGTATGAATGGATGGCTCTGAAACATCAGCCTTGGCTGGAGCTTCAGGGACGCATCACTTCTGATTCAGTAGTTTTATGGCAAGAGCTGAGGATGTCCCCTAATAAAAAAAACAAAAACCCTGATGCAGCACTGAATGCGGACTCTGTCGCTTCCTCACTGTGGGACGCAGGCAGATTGTGGGACCTCTTTGCGTTTCAGTTTCCTCAAGTGCAAAGTGTGGGTAACCATGACAACTTCACACAGGGCTGCTGTGAGGATCCTGTACACACAGAGTGCTTGGAGCAGAGGCAGGCGAGAAGCGTGCTGAGCGCTCTCTGTGGCTGTGATTTAACTTCCTCTGTATCTCTCCACCTGTACATACTGCCCACCCAGCTGCTTACTCCTTCACTTGTCTCACTGTTGTAAATGCTCCCATTAGGTTAAGGGCCTTGTCTGTCTTGTTTACCACTGTGTTCCAGTGCCTGGAAAAATGCCAGGTGCATTAGGGTGCTTAATGACTATTTTATACCCAGCTTAGTGTGTTAGCAAGCAATGCAGGATGGCTTATTTACTGATTGATTTACTTTTTTTTTTGAGAGAGAGAGAGAGAGAGAATTTCACTATATTTAGCCTACATTGACCTCAAACTGTATATAATCCAAGATAGCACAGATCTCCTAGCAATCCTTCTGCTTCTTGCTCCCAACTTCCCAACTGCTGGGATTATAGGCATGCATTACCACATCCACAAGGAGAACCTATTCAGCATAAAGGCCACAGGCTGATAATTAAAGATCTTTAATTTGGGGTGCTTTCCTAAAGGAAGGACCCTCAGCTTTCTTTACTACTAGTGGAAATAATGCTCACAAGACTTCTTTTGGTTGTCATTCTGAAATGCTAGAATTGTCCTAGTTATTGTAAAAAGAAGTTACATCATCATTTTAATGGCTCATCCATGTGCGTCCACGACCCTCTGTCTTCCAGTTCAGAAGAACACTCACTACATGATGATCTTTGACGCCTTTGTCATTCTGACCTGCTTGTCCTCACTGGTGCTCTGTGCCAGGTCTGTGATTAGGGGTCTTCAGCTTCAGCAGGTAAGGGCTGCTCCCCAAGACGCACTGACAAGCTCAGCCACAGGGAAGCTCCACTGGGGAAGCTCACAGTGTCCCTCCTCTTCCCAAAAGGAGTTTGTCAATTTTTTCCTTCTCCACTACAAGAAGGAAGTTTCTGCCTCTGATCAAATGGAGTTCATCAACGGATGGTACATTATGATTATTGTTAGTGACATACTGACGATCGTTGGATCAGTTCTGAAAATGGAAATCCAAGCCAAGGTAAAACTGTTCTTCCCAATTGTGCTACCACAATGGTAAAATGTATTTTTCCAAACTATGAAAAAAATTCAAAGCAAATGCTTTCTTCTGACCCTTATAGTCAGTTAACTTGAAACCGACAACAGCAGTTTTCATAACTCTAGTTAAGTGTTAACTCTGAAAGTCTCTCTCTCTTTCGGTTTTTGAGACAAGGTCTCTGTGTAGCCTTGACTGCCCAAGAACTCTGTTCTGTAGACTAGGCTGGCCTACACACAGATCTGCCTCCCTCTGCCTCCCAAGTGCTGGGATGAAAGGCATGCACCACCACGCCCCGAAGCTGATGCTAGAAGTCTCTTAATAAGAGTTTGAAAAATCATAATCCACAAACTGATAGGTCAACATCACCTGAGTGGCCAGAAAATGCCCTGAGCTAGACTGAGAAAGTTCAGACTCTCTAGGTCACACACATATGCACATCCAGGAAACTATTTTGAGAGTTGTCAAGAGTCCTCACAGGAAATGTTAACGTTAAGATGTTCAACCTGGGGGGAGGGGAAAGTGAGATCAAGACACCACTCTGTGTGACTTCATTTCCTCTGTCCTTTCAATGTAAAAGTACGCTCACCTTCTTAATTTCCCCATTGATATTATTCTCTTGAAATAAGACTAATCTAGTCTAGAAATTAGTTTTTCTCCCCAAACAAAAGTAAAATAAAAAATTACCAATGTTCAAACGAATCTTGGTCAGCTTACACTGTCCTAGTTTTGTTGTAATTAGCTGCCTATCACCTAGGGCACTGGTTATGATCCTAGACTCTAAACACAGGGGCTGGGTCAAAGGGCAGCTTGCTTCTCTCTTCTGAAACAGCCAGGGCAGGGCTCTACGTTGGCAGGTCATTCAGCTCCAAGCAGCCAGTCATAGGGATCTGAGCTCTCTTCATTTTGCTCTTTGTCAGATGTTAAGGGCTCCTCCTGATTTCATGATTGGCAGACGCAGGGTTGTCTTGTGAACTGGCTACAGGCTGTGGGAAGTGAAAACGCTAGCTGGTGGCAGCTTCCGGTATCACGTGACCTTGGCTCATGAGTAGCAGATTTCATTCCAGTTCACACCCTTTCAGAGCAAAACTAGTCAAGCCCACCTGCAGGGCGATCTGGGGAATAAGTAGACAGACGCCTGAGAAGAGAGGGGGCAAAATGTCGCTTACCATGGAGCAGCTGCTGCCATATATGCATGTATTTTTGTGTAGTTTAGCTTTAGGGAACCAAAAAAAAAATTATGGCAGATTGCAGTAATTAATTAATTATATTACTTTTAAGATAGGATCTCATGCAGCCCAAGTTATCCTCAAATTCCCCAAGGAGCTGTGACTGGCCTTGAACTCTGATCTTCTTGTCTCCACCTCCCAAATTCTGGGATTACAGACATGCCATTCATGGCATCTTATTATTTTATTTTATTTTATTTTTTTATCAACCTCAGCTATCATTTCCTTCAATGAGTTCTTAATAGTGTTCAACATTTTCTTCATTTTCTGGACCACCCTTTTCTCTTCTGGTACCATTGGCACGCCCCCTGCCCTCGCCCCACTTCCTGTTTCTTAACAGTGAGAGAGACCCCTTTCACAGTGCCCCACCTTACTGTGTCTGTATATTCTGCTGCTGTGGATGACTTAGGCTACTGTCCAGGGCTAGCTACTTCACTTGCCTCTCAGGAGCTGGCCCCGGGTTCATAGTTGAGGATACAGCTCCAGTTACTCTTTCTTCTCTCTGGCGATTCTTTGTCTCCTGTGACTTTCCTATACTATGTTTTTGTTTCTTTTGCAAAATTAAATTCCCTGTTTCTTTATCCCACTTGTCTTTGTTCCACTGTATAGGATAAAAGGCCTCAAAATAGTAACTAGCCTTAATGATGGTTTTGATCCCCCCACCCCTTGTTCTTCTAGTAAGTATGTCTTCCAATCTGGCTGCTTCACTCCCCTACAGAAGCTCCTTTGTGATGATATCCTGTGGATCATTACACTGCATCCTGACTCATCAGTAGCTTCCCACTGTAGGTCTGGTTTGTGTGGTTGCCTTTAGTTGAGGAGATACTTACCCAGGCTTCCTCCAGATGTCTGTCTGTCTGTCTGTCTGAGTTTTCCTTAGTGCTTCCCTCTCCCATGACCAATCCTCAATGTGAGAATGTTTTGAGACATCCTACCTGAATGTCTCTTTTCTGCCACTGCCTTGGTATTGTCATCCTGACCCAGATAGATATTTTGATATCTACATGCAAAATCTGCATCTCCACCTGGGAAGTCTCTGTGTTGCAGTCTGAATATCCAAGTGTCAACCTTATATCTTATCTTGACTATTTACAGATCTTCTCAGAATTAACACACCCACCTCAGAACTCCCCCAGTCGTCCTCAGTTCAAATCCTCACCTCCCATTGCCTTTCCAGAACTGTACCTCTCTGTATGTTCACACCCCAAACCAAGCATTCACTGAAGGTCCTCTCCTGTGAAACTCCCTCTTTCCCATGCCTAATCCTAGAGGGAATCTACATATTCTGCCTTTTAAAAGGACTCTATCACCTTTGGAATTCCCACCTGGATGACTGTCACCTGCTTTCACTCACATTGCTCGATGAACTCTGGTATTCCTCCAACAATCTGCTGCCAGCCACACACCTGACTCGCTTGCTCATGTCACTCCTGTTCCCAGCCATACAGTTAATGCTTGCTCATGTCACTCCTGTTTAAGGCTCTCAAAACTCCCTGACCTATGCGGAGAAAAACGACCTTAGTACCCACAAGGTCTTACACTTCCCGGCCCTACCCCTACATCTGCTCACTTCATCTGTTGCTCACTTCTTGCTGGGGCTCCCTGTTGGGTCCCGTCCTTTGTATTTTCTGCTCCATGTGACAAAGGCTTTTCTAGATTTTTGGTTAACTTTCTCCCTCATTTCTTTCAGATCTTTGCTTCCATGCCACTTACTTGTTGATATTTTTACTGCTCATCCTATTTCAAATTGCAAACTCATACTCATTTCTTATCTTCCCCGCCCCTGCCCCAGCACCACCACTGGCCTTTCTCCTCCGCATTTACCATCAGAGAAGGTACTGAAGGCTGCATTCATCTATTGGTGGTTTTTGCTCCACACACTCCATTAGTGTAAGCTCCATGAGGGTAAATAAAACTATTTGTCAATTGCTTTATTCTTCACACCTAGAGCAGCTCCTGGCACATAGCTACTTAATATTTCTTGCCCAACTGTCATATTTCTATTTAACCAATTTTTCCCATTCCTCCTAGAGTCTCACAAGCTATGATGTCTGTAGCATATTTCTTGGGACTTCCACCATGCTTGTGTGGCTTGGCGTTATCCGATACCTGGGTTTCTTTGCAAAGTACAATGTAAGGAATCCTACAGAGTCCACTGTGAGTTACTCCCCTGGTTTGACTGAAGGGCAGAGGGATCCTAATGCCCTCTCTTATTTCCACAGCTCCTTATTCTGACCCTCCAGGCAGCGCTGCCCAACGTCATCAGGTTCTGTTGCTGTGCCGCCATGATCTATCTAGGCTATTGCTTTTGTGGATGGATTGTGCTGGGCCCTTATCATGATAAGGTAGTTATCATAGTTAGGGTTTCTATTGCTGTGACGAGACACCATGACCACAACAACTCTTATTAAGGAAGACATTAACTGGGACTGGCTTAGAGTTCAGAGCTTTAGTCAGTTATCATCATGGCAAGAAACATGCAGTATGCAGGGAGACGTGGTGCTGGAGACAGAGCTAAGAGTTCTAACCGCAGGCAGGAGGAAAAGAACTGTGTGCCACTGAGCATGGACTTTAGCTTCTGAGGTGTCAAAGCCCACTCAGAGTTCCAGACAGTGACACACTTCCTCCAACAAGGCCACAGCTACTCTAACAAGGCCACACCTCCTAATAGTGCCCCTCCCTATGGGCCAAGCATTCAAACACATGAGTCTATAGGGGCCATTCCTACTCAAACCACCATAGGTACTGATATCTAATTTTCTTCCTGATGTTATTAAGCTCATATAACAAGGCCAGTGGCTTCTATTTTTATGATTAATTACTATTGTTTCATAAACAATAGTGATCAGGTTGACCTTGAACTCATATATGTAACCAAGGATGACCTTGAAGTCCTGGCCCTGCCTCTATCTCCCAGGCAGTGGGACGACAGGTGTGTTCTAACGCACCTATTTTGGTGTTTTATCCTTTTAAAAGATATTAATACTTTTATTTATTCTTTGAGAATTTTACACATAAACACAACTTATTTTGATCATATTCATCCCCTATTCTTCCCAACTCTTTCCAGATTTTCCCATTCCATTCCCCTCTTAACTTCATGTCCTCCTTTTCTTTTTTTTTTAACCCACTGGGTCTAATTAGTGCAGCTCACATACACATGGGTGTGGGGCCATCCACTGGAGTATGGTCAGCCTACCAAGGATCACACACACTGACTACCTTAGCCAACAGCCATCAACTGCCGATAGTGTTCATCCTTTGTAATGAACTACTTTGATCTTGTTATTCAGCCTTAAAATATGGAAAGTTATGTACCTACATCCACAATATATGTCCAATAGTGTGTGTATCACTATTTATAAACCAGTCAAATGTGAACATCTTGTGAGAATCGTTGATCTGCTCCATTGCCTGAAATCCTGTTTGGAACAGATTAGATAATTATGCTCCTTTTGCCAGCAGTGAAGTTGTTTAGTCCATTTGAATTCACTTGAATACATCTATACAACTATAGGAAAAATTGTACAAATATTTGAAAAATTTTATGTGAGAACTGCCTTGAATTTTAGACATTATCTCAAGTTGGATGATCTTCAAAATGACAGTCTGGCCATGTGAGTCTGGAACCTCAGTGTCAATTCAGAAGCATTCAAATCATTTCAAGGGTCTCTCTCTATGAAAGGGAAAGGGGAGAAGAAGGGAATGGAAGGGAAAGAGGGGGAAAGAAAAGAAGAGGGAAGGGAGGGGAGAGGAAGGGAAGGGAAAGGAGGGGAGGGAAGGTTCGACCCTGAAAGGCACTGAGAGAGCAGAACTGTCCTTCCTGCTCTTATTCTGCTATAGCTCAGAGGAGCATCAAGAAAGAGCTATTGACCCGAGACAAAGCGGCAGGCTGGGACATGCATGGCATATGCACCAGAGGCTTGTGGCTACCTTGGGTGGGTTGTTGGGAAAGGGTCACCTGGGATACCAGGTCTGACTATATTCAGGATGATGTCAAGAGCAAAAATCTCCCATGTGAAGGAACATGGAAGAAAGTGAACTTTTTTCACCTCCTTTCCCTAGTTCCGGTCTCTGAACAGGGTCTCTGAGTGCCTTTTCTCTCTGATAAATGGAGACGATATGTTTTCCACATTTGCAAAAATGCAGCAGAAGAGTTACCTGATTTGGCTGTTCAGTAGAATATACCTCTACTCATTCATCAGCCTCTTTATATACATGATTCTGAGCCTTTTCATCGCGCTGATCACAGACACATACGAAACAATTAAGGTAGGTTTGTCAAAAGCCAGAGGCACCCCCATTCTAGAACGCGTGTAGTGACAGTCCAGCTTAGACATACTAAGACGGAGGACATGATGCGGTGGGGAGATGCAATTCAATTTTAATAATCGGGGAAAAGAAAAAAAATGAAGGAGAAATAGAATTTCTAGAGTGTTGAACAAATACTGAGAATTTCTCAGTATTTGTGTTTATAAAGAGTTCTTTTTTTTCCCTTTTTTATTCATTGCTAGTGGTACTAAGGATCAAACCCAGAGCCTACCTGGTATATGTCAGGCAGGCCCTGTGCCATTAAACTATATGTCCCCACCCTTACTTAATTTTCTAATCTTTTATTAGACTAATAAGTGTCAATAGGTATTGGGTGTAGAATTTGATGACATATGAGAAAGGCAAAATTTTATGATACTGTTTACAAACGATGAAAGCTGCTCACTGCTCAGATCTCAGCAGCAGTCTCTACTAATCTAAAACTGGTTGGGATTCTGGCTGTCTAAACCAGATTCCACCAAGGAGCTTCCTTCACACTGTCTGGAAACTCATAGGGCTGTAGGTAGACTGGGAGTAGACATTGTAGGATTTAGTATCCATCTGGCCAAGTAGTTCCCAGGGAAGGGGTACAGACAAGAGCCACATGCCCCTGTGGGTACAAGTAGACTGGGAAGAGCAAGCGTGGAAGGACGGCTGGCAAGTCCCATCTCACCTCCGTCTAGGAGTGGCTCCAGAGGTCACATGTCCTAGAAATGCTGGGAGTGCCAAACTATCCCTCCAGAGAGATTTCTTCCATCACCAGATAGTCCATTCTGAGTTTGAGATGCAGCTGTTGGAAAGGGTCTTATTAACAAGGGCTTCTCCCTTCTTCCTTGTAGCACTACCAGCAAGATGGCTTCCCAGAGACAGAACTTCGAAAGTTTATCGCAGAATGCAAAGACCTTCCCAATTCTGGAAAATACAGATTAGATGACCCTCCCAGTTCTTTATTCTGCTGCTGCAAAAAGTAACTGGGGTTTCTCTGCACTTGGGAGGAAAAATATTGTACATGGGAGTCAGAGACAATATGGATAATTTGTGATTACACTTCAGTGGGTTCAGATACTAGTATTCGGAGCTAACTCACAACTATGACATAGCAAGATCTGTTTATATATTTTTAAAATATCTAATGTCTTTTCTGCTTACATTAGCATTTTAAAAATAACTGATTCGATGAGGGAAGCTACTGGATCATTGCTCTGTCTTACTGTCTGTAGCTTTCCAGTGTGTTCTCTACGCCCCTTTTTACCGCACGGTGTAGTTGTCCCTGCACTGGAAAATAAGCTCTGGCCTCCTCATGTCTTTGGATGACCCAGTGTCCCTCTCTGAGAGTTGGGATGATTATCATACACCTGCAATCACTGCATCTTAGACTTTCCCCTTAAAAGAAGATGGAGCAAGAAAGAGAACCCCATCATCACAGCTGGCAGTGAGATGCGCGACTCGGAAGGACAGTTGCTATTTGTATGTGGCTTTCATATTCATTTAGAGTCTTTCTCTGCCTTTGGTGTTAAGGTACAAGGCTGAGAGAGAGTCTCCGCATGAATGAAAGCGAAGATCCATGCCAAAGGTGTATTTGATTAAACAAAGTGATGGTTTTGTTAGCACCTGAGCAGCGTGGGGAAAACCAGTGATACTCCATTTCTTCCATAGGCCCGTGCAGTCTCAGCAAAGCCATTTGGGGTCAGGATCTGCAGCTCAATGGATTGAAGTTCCTGAACCCATGCTCAAAAATGAATATATGTAGCTTGAAAAGGCACAAAACGAGGCTCTACATTTTGTAGTCCACTAATGGACAATTAGGGAAGTTTTTGTGGTATAATATTAATTTTGTGTGCTACTTATCCAGGTGGACCTTAATTCAATGATGTATAACAATGACTTTATAAAATCACCTGAAAAAGTACCAAAATTTTAATACTTTAATGTTGCACTAGAGACACGATGAAGATAGCCTGACACTCAAAGCTTGATATTTAATCATGAGAACGACCCCAGATATTGCAGTGTGAGGCTTCACAATGGAATAGGACACCTTTGAGGGACCTGTAGCTTAAAGTTGTGATCTCTGAGTTTTTAGGTGAGTGCCTTAGGACTAAGTTCTGACTCTGGTATCACACTTATTTTGTGACTTATTAGGATGCAACATGAATTTTAAAACTGTTTATTATCTGAGAAGCCCTTATTGTTACCCTTTTTGCAATGTTTTTAGACAAACAATATTTCGTTGGTAACATAAAACCACTGAGTCAGGGTTGGGCCTGGAGTTGCGT
Organism: Lophiomys imhausi; assembly: GCA_907164525.1. Lineage (NCBI taxonomy): Eukaryota > Metazoa > Chordata > Mammalia > Rodentia > Muridae > Lophiomys > Lophiomys imhausi. The sequence goes on along the minus strand of CAJQZJ010032618.1, from coordinate 2,965,107 downwards.
CCCTTTGAATGCAGAGGAGGCTGGCCATAGACTACTGCTCTGGAGGGCTTTGGGTTTGTTGAGAAAACAGCAATCATGGAGGACTTGGACATCAGCCTCTGGTCTCCACACACGTGTGCACGTTCATACACACATGTATGCATGCCAGATGTACATGAAAAGATCTCAGAAACTGAAAAAAATAAATGTTAGTATAAATTAAAAGTTCTACATAAGGAATTCCAGGAGATCCGGGGATACATAGAGTGACTCTGTCTCAAAACAAACAAATGAAAGGGAAGTAAAAGAAATGAAACAGTGCAATGCAGTAAAAACTGGTCTGTGGGAGGGGTGGAGTATAGGACTGGGCGTGCACGTTAGAAGAGAGGAAATATCTAAAATCCACCATCTAAACATCTACCTAGGATATCAGAGAAACAAAAGAACATGGAAATCTATGGTAAGAAAAAAATTAGAACAACAAACAAGAAAATAGTAAATGACTACACCAATTCAACAACCCTCCAAATATTGTTTTGTTTTAAAGATCAGTAAAGTTAACAAGCCTCTAGCCAAACTGAGGAAAGTGACACAATCATAGGGCTTTGGCCTCTTGTGTTCTTTCGTCTTTTCTTTTCTTCCTTCTCATGTGCTCTGCTATCCCGATTTCTCTCATGAGCTGAAACATGCACCAGAAGCTGACATGTTTTCGGGCTTTATTAGCTCCGGAATCATGAGGAAAAAACAAACTTTTCTCCTTTACGAGCTACTCAGTTTCAGACATTCTGCTATAGCAACAGAAAATGGGTGAAGGGCATTGGAAGCAAGCAGCAGAGGGCTGCTGTGGGGACGCTTGACTGTGGGGAAGCGGTAGTGAAAGTGGGTGACCGGGCCCAGGCTGCGATAGTTTTGAAGTCAGGGCTAGGAGAGGAGTTGGTTGTCACAAGTAAAACACGCAGGGTAATTCTGGGAAAACACAAGACTAAGGACAGTATGGGACTAAAATGGTTGTGGGACACTGGTACCACAGTGGGAAACAAAGGTCATGATAATAAGGTTGTAGACAGAAATGAGAATGTCTTCCAGAGAGATGGAGTGAAAGTTGTCCTGTGACATAGCTACGAGGAAAGGGGCTGTGGGAACTCTTTCCCTGCCATGTGGAGGCAAGGGCAGAAGCATTGTGTACCCAGAAGGAGACCCACCCATGCCACAGACGTCCTCAGACACTCCCCTGTCATTCTTATGGGATGTACCAGCAAAGGGATGGCTAACACTGGAAGTCATAGTGAAGAGGGAAACACAGAACTGAAACGGGGGAAATTAGTAGCCGGGTCATGGAAGAGTCAAAAAGCATGGTCAACAGAGACTGCTAAGTGTGCAGACAAGCTGCTGCTTGCGAGGAAGCTCAGGCTAAGCACAAACGAGGCAGGTCTTGTCCATCAGAGCAATGGTGAAAGGCTCTGAAGCTACTTCAGAGGTCTTCATGTCTGCCTCTCTCATCAAAGGCCCAGAATCCTAGAGGGGCAGAATGCTTCCAGGACGACGGACTGAGGTATCCTCTGAGGCCTTATCGCTTCTGGTGGCCCAAGGATTCTGCTCCCTGCATCCCACTGTGGCTCTGTTCAGCCACAACCAACTGTGGCTCGAGTATCCAGATGTGCCTCTGGTCATGTACCCAAAGTACCCAATCAATAAACCTGGGCAGCATGCTGTACCTCAGGTGGGTCCAGATGTTCCTTCTGTTGCTGCTGCTGCCAAGGGCCACAGTCAGGTATTCCTGTTATAGTAACAGAGGTGAACTAACTCCATTGCTAAATTCACACAAGGGAGAATAGTTAGTTTGACTCCCTTCCTTCCTTCCTTCCTTCCTTCCTTCCTTCCTTCCTTCCTTCCTTCCT
>CAJQZJ010032618.1:2905100-2957123 GCA_907164525.1 Lophiomys imhausi | reverse complement strand
AGTAATAAATAAGTGTTAAATAATAATTTAAAAGTTCGGTTACAGCCTTGTGAGGTGGAGGCAAGAGGATCAGAAATTCAAGGTCAGCTTCAGATTCATGGCAAGTTGGAGGGCAGCCTGGGTTAGTTACATGAGGATGTCTCAAAACAAAACAAAACAAAACAAAAAAACCCCAACCAACCAACCAAGAAAACATCACAACAAAATAACAAAACCAAAGTGGGGAAAACTTACAGAAAGGGTCAATTGGCTTTTACACCCATGATTCTGTCCGACTGTTTTTACATAATCCTCTACAAACTGCCCTTTGCCCTAGCTAAACGTTAGGACCTTTTGAACACTCATTGATGCACATAGCTAGGAAATTTAGGGGTTTGGTTCCTGCAGTTGTCTGGTGAAGACAGGAGGTTCTGGGCCGGTTCTATCCAAAATGTCTCACCAACTTCAGGTGGGAGCTTTATAGCCTGATTTCACGAGTGGCTACCATTCGTCTTGAAGCTCCTGCTTTCGTGTAATAAGTGGGAAGCGACCTTGGGGTCTGCTGCACTGGGCTCTCCAGGAGTCACGCAGACTCTGACTGCAGAGTCCGCTCAGGTGCCTGGCGTCTTGGTTTCCACATGCTTGACCTATTATCCTATCTCCTTGCCAGGGAGTTATCAGAATAAAGACTCCGTAATGAAGAAGCCTGTCCCCATGAACTTGTTGATTCCTAGAGGGAGGGGTTGCAATTTACACATCCCGTAGATCACAGTACCAGCACTTAACAGCTGGCCTAAGAAATGGTGGCACGTTTGTACTCCTGGTATTCAGGAGGCTGAGGCAGGAGGATCGCTCTGAGTTCGAGGCCAGTCCGGCTCCATGGTGAGTTCAAAAGAAATGCAATGCACACCTGAAAGAACCAGACAACTTTTGGGGAGGTCTGGGAAGGGATGGGGGCAGCGTGGGCAGGAGAGGGCAGGGCCGGCTTGGTGGCTGCGGGGCGGGGTGGACGACAAGCGGCTTCTCAGTAGGCTCCCCGGGGCGACTTCCCTTTATAAGCGCGTCCGCTCCGCCCGCCTCCCGTAGACACCTCTAACGGATCAAGGGGATTCTAGGGCGACTAGGCAGGTGCGGGAGTACCGCACTGCAGTGGTGAACGCGCCATGCCAGGAGGCGAGGAGACGCTGGACCTGCCTGCGTGGAGCCAGGCCCCGGACCGGGCTTGGGGCCCCAACCACAGGTCGGTACTCCCTCGGGGCGCCAAGTCTCGTCGCCTTCTTGATTCCAGCGTCACCTCCTTCCGGGACTGCCCCCGCCCCGGTGTCCCCGTGCCCACACCTGGCCCCCATTCTGCCTCCCGCCCCTACTCGCGGCCACGTAGAGAAAGTCCTTCCTGATAGCGTGACAGCGCCACCGGTCGCCCAGCGCAGGAGGAAGGCAGAACCCGCGGGTGGAGACACGGGGGCGTGGCGGGAGAACAGGGCCACGCGTACCGACTCTCCGCGGAGTTCCGGGACAGAGATCAGAGCTCTGGCCGGAAGGGTAAGAGGCTTTGGCTCCCCTGAGGCTTCCATTTGGGGGCCGCTGTCCCTCGGGGCGGGAAATGGGTGCGCAGTGGACCCACTTTCCAGCTCCTCTCTGGTCCCCAGAGCCCTGGAAAGTTCCGAAGGTGGAGGGCTGTCCCTGCAACTGACCATTTTCCCAGCCAAGTGACCTGGAGAGAAATCGGATGTTTTCAGGAGGCTTTTTTTTTTCTTCTGCAGACAGGGCTCTGAAAAGATTCTGGTTGACCCTACCAGAGCGTTCTTGCTACGCTGGGCAGGCTAACGCTGCTGTTTGCACTTAGTTAAATAAGGTCGGGTTTTGCCTTCCGGAACAAACAGGCCTTTTCTTAGGTGGGAGGATTACGGCGGCGTGGTCAACCCTGGTTTCCCCCTGCTCTATGAAAAGGCGTTCAGTTAGACCAGGTGGCTCTGCCAGGCCGCCCTTCCTCTGAGTTTGAGAGTCTGCAGCGGCTCAGTTGAATCAGGAGGTGAGGACAGAGTGGCCTTTGGCTCCTGGATGCTGCTCTTAAAGCAAATAGTGGTGGGCGGTTAAAGTTTTCTGAGGCAGCAGGGAGGGCTCCTGCCTTCCCAGAAGGGTGCTTGCAAGGCCAGCGAGGAAAACTGAATCAGAGGGGAATTTACTTAGTTTATGAGTAGCTAATTTTCTGTAAGGGGAGCATAGATTTCTCAGACCTTTGAAAGACCAATTCTGAAGTATAAATCATTAGTGGGTCAAGGAACTGTTTTGGAGCCTCATCACCCAGGTAAAAATGCTTGGCGCCTGTAATCCGAACACAGGAGGAGCAGGAGACAGGAGGACCCCCAACGTTCACTGGCCAGCTAGTCCCCCTTAATTTCAGAGCTCCAGGCCAATGAGAGACCCTGTGTCAAAGGAGGTTTGTTTTGTTCCTGACTCCCAAGGCTATCCCAACATGCACAACACATGTGCACACATATACGAATACACATGCATCCATAAAAAGAAAATATCGGTGCAACTTTGACAACTGTAATGAGTTGTAAATCCCACACCGAAATGGTTAATGTCATTCAATTTGCAAATTACATCTCTGAAAGTAGAGATTATTTTTAATAGGCCACATCGGTAGAAATTGTGCACCTACTTCTCTGTCTTATCCCTAAATGTACAGTCCTAAAAACTAAGGAGCAAATGTCTTTGGGTTTGTGTGCTCCCTATCCTCTGTTTGGCCTGGAGAATGGCTGAATTCATGTTGAGTGTGATATATAACCTTCAGTTTTATTTTTATTTGACGTTGTTTTTCGTTCAGGGCTTAAATGGCTTTTGACATATTCTATGTCTTTATGCATTGTTAAAGGACACAGACTTGCATTTGCCTGGAAATAGCTTTTGAAGGCTTGTAGATGTGAAATATAACATAGGCAGGTGCTGGGCTGTACTGAGAAGAGAAGACTGACATTGTAAACTGAGAATGGAAGAGAGGTGAGGCAAGAGGTGGAAGAAATTGCCTATGGGTATCAGGATGCAAATTCTGATATTTTATGTTCAAGGGACCAAGAATTCAGCTCTCTGGAAATGGGTGTGAACTGTCTCGAGGATTGTCAGGAGTTGCTCAGGGTGTGATATTCTAAGCCCACAGTACATATCTGGGGCAGTTTGATGGGTTTTCTTAGTTGAGTCTGAATTTTGCTAGGATTTTTGCTCATCTTCCTCCATAAACCCCAAGACACATTAAACACCAGTAGTCTTGAGCCTTCTCCCCCCCTCTCCGGCACACCTTTCTCAATCTGCAAACCTTCCATAAGTCAGGTTCTTCAGCCAGGATCTGTCTAAAAACAGGTGCTTTTATGTAACTTCTCCTACTGAGGCTTTCACAGCCTCTTCTCTCAAGGAGGATAATCTTTATTTTTTTTTAAATGTAACAACACTGAAATCTGCTAACAAAGCAAGACGACTTGGGACACATTTTGAACAGAACTGACAGTCAGGATGAATAGATTTAGAAGCCAATCTCTCTGCTCAGTGGCTCCCCTTTCAGTGACATGAAACCCAAATTAAGACTGTTTTTGAAACTTAATGGGGGAAAAAACCCCAACAACAACCAGGTGGCTTCTTGTGGCTATAGGTTGTGAGTAAAAACAGTTGCCAAAGAAAACCAATTTGGCTCTAAGCAATAAAGTGAGCCACTCTCTTCACCTGGGGCTTGGAGTTTGACTTCTGAATATCACTTTTGAAACACGAGATAACTCCTTAGAGCATCCCATGTCCCATATGGAGAAAAGTCACCTTAATTCCCAAAGTATTACTATTATTTATTTTTATTTGTGTGTAGGTGTGTGTCTGTGTGCACGTTGTGTGTGTAAGTGTCTGTAGAGGTTAGAGGGGGCTTCTTATTCCTTGGAGCTGGAGTGACAGGTAATTTTGAGTTGTCTAAAGGGAATGCCAGAGTCCAGACTCGGGCCTCTGGAAGCAACAAGCAGTGTAACCTCAGAGCCACCACTCCAGCCCCAGACACTTAAAGCAGAATATAGCATTCCATTGGGTGTGGATTGTGTCCGTGTGTGTTCACTTGCTTCTGCAGCCACTTGGATTTCCCCTCTAAAACCTTTTCGGACTCTTGTGCTGCAGGTCCTCTCCTCTGTTTTCAGCCTGGTGCTGGGCTTTTTTTTTTTTTTTTGTAGGTACCGACGTCCAACTTCCTTTCCTCTCAGATAATTGACTTCATCTCTTTTCTTTCAAAAATTATCTTCATTTATTTTTGCTTTCTTTGAAATATATCTTTATGATTTAAGCTAAAAATTTCTCCCAGGTAGTAATTAGTAACTCATGAGGCCAAAGATTCTGGAACATTGTCCTTGATGTCCTAACTGTTGAAGACCCATGGCTTAAATGATGAGCATTTAAAGGAAAATTATATTACCCATTCCAGCTAGAGGGATTTACTAGACATGTGGGCTACCAAGAGACTCGTGAGCATTGTATGATGATAGCTTGTCGATAATTAAGATAAACTTGGCACCTGGACACTTATCTGTAAGTAAATTTAATTTTACAAGAGCCCTGTCAGCAGGACATTGTAGAGTCAGCTACTTATTGTAAATTTAGGAAAGAAAAGGTCAGTTAGGACATGCCATCATTGCAGCAGATGACATCCTCAGCTGTTCAACTTTCAGATCCCGTACTGCCGAGAAGAGGGACTCCCTTCTCCTGCTGGCCGCAGGAAGCAGACTCTTCATTGTTCTCAAAAGGAGTGTGGCATGTGGTAAATACGCACTTTGAACACACAGGGCTCTACTTCTGCATTCCCAGTAGTCTGGGGCAATGAAGTGGGAAGCGATGGTTTCCTAGGAACTTGGTGGTACAGCTGTCTTCAGGGAAATTCCTGAAAATTCTGCATGTTCATTTGTTTTCTGTTTTATAATTTATTTATTTAATCCTCATTGGTGTTTTTGTTTGCATGTAAGTCTGTGTGAGGGTGTCAGATCTTGGAGCTACAGACAGTTGTGAGCTGTCATGTGGGTGCTGGGAATTGAACCCAGGTCCTCTGGAAGAACAGTCAGTGCTCTTAACTGCTGAGGATCTCTGCAGCCCCTGTATGTTCACTTTTGTGGAGAGCAGTAATGGGTAATGAAAAACCTTTTCCGTCTTCCTCCAGGGGCTTCTTGGGATCAGAGTGAGCATGTGGTTTATCTTTTCAGGTGTATGCTGAGAATGGAGTGAAAAATTGGGTGGGAGTTGTCAGGAGTGGGTCAAAGTCTCATCTGCCAGACTGGCCATCTGACACTTGTCCTGGGACCCACATAACCACCATTATGGGAACCCTGGTTTGCCCTTTCAGACTCACCTTCCCCCACATGAAATAGAAGCATGGGAATGAACACCTAGTTCCCTGATACACATTAGATGCCTTACCTTGACCTTGTTATTATAACTTGTGATAGTAGCTAAATAATTCTCATGTTAATCACCAACACTGAAGAAAATAGAGAAAACATGAAGAAAATTAAGATCACCTGGGAAACACTTCACAGAGATTGCCTGTGATTTTCTCCTTTTATTTTCTGTTTGATAGCTCTAGATATTTTAAAATGTTGAAACATGGACAAAAACCCTGACATTTTAAAAAAATAATGGAAAGTAATGATATTATACTGTATTTACTTTGTAATTTAAAAATGTAACAATGTAACAGGCATTTTCAAGTTTATACACCATTGTAGGTCTGGTTGCAATGAATAGTTTTATAATTATCTAAATAGCTATTTTAAAATTTGTAGAAATACCCATAAAACCATGGTTCCTTGAGCATGCAGATGCTCATAGATATGGACAGAGTGCTTTTTATTACTTATGTTTATCCCAATAGAGCTTTCCCCGTATGATAATAAGGGCTAAACTGGATTTCTGACAACCTGATTGCTGTAGGATTTCAGACCCTTTGCCTGTGGCTGTATTGGGCTGCCTTTTTCTTATACTTTTGCCTGCGATCCTAGCCTTTAATGGCTGAGCAATCTCTCCAACATGGACTGTTTTTTTCTTATTAATAGTTCAGACTTCTAGTAAGCCTGTACCTATTAGTTATCAACAGCAGTAAACTTCTGACTTCTTCAATATCTTGTAAACCTTCTCTGAGTCTGCTTGTTGACTCTGTGTGTGTGTGTGTGTGTGTGTGTGTGTGTGTGCGCGCGCGCACGTGTGTATATGCACATGGATGTATAGACCTGAAGTGGACATCAGGTGCCTTCCTCAGTCACTCTAGACTTTATATTTACTGAGGCAGAGACACTTATTAAAACTGGACCAGTCCAGTTTCATTTGTCTAGTTAGCCAGCTTCCTTCCCCCCAGGAATCTCCCCTTACTTCTGCTTCCAGAGTACTGAGGGGGCAGATGGCTCTCCCACCTGCCTGGCTTGTGGTGTATACTTCTGGGGATCTGAACCCACTTCCTTAGCAAGCACATGATCCACTGAGCCAACTCTTCACCTCTGCTTCTGACTTTCTGAAGTGTTATATTTATAAGCTACAGTGTTCTGTCAGTCATTGTCTTGTGAGCTTCACAGTACTTAGAAAGACACATTACATTATTTTTTAATTTCTTATATGATTCATCCACTGATTTTATTTTTAATGCAATTAATAGATTTCTCTCTCTCTCTCTCTCTCTCTCTCTCTCTCTCTCTCTTTCTATTCTGTTTCTGGAAGGACACTTCAGACCGAAGAGCAGATCTCCATGGTAATAATTTAATGAGTTGACTCTATAAAACAAACAAACAAATGAAAAAAAACAGGGGGCTGGAGAGATGGCTCAGTGGTTAAGAGCACTGACTGTTCTTCCAAAGGACCCAGGTTCAAATCCCAGCACCCACATGGCAGTTCACAGCTGTCTGTAATTGCTGGGCGTGGTGGCACACTCCTTTAATCCCAGCACTTGGGAGGCAGAGGCAGGAGTTCAAGGCCAACCTGGTCTACAAAGTGAGTCCAGGACAGCCAGGGCTACACAGAGAGACCCTGTCTCAAAAAAAAAAAAAATCAGGACTGGTGAATAAAATAAAGCAGCATTCCTACCAGCAAATCAGACACCTAAACTACCTAGAATCTTCTAATCATATTGGCTAAGCATGACTTTAATTCTTCATTCAGTTCATTCTAACACTTTCAACTTTCTACTGTTATGTTGTTAATATTACTGTTGCTATGATTTGATTTTAAAGGACACTGACTGAGAAAAAATTACATATCCAGAAAAAATTACATTGCCTCATTCATTGATTCATTCATTTCATTTCTTCCAAATGATATTCATTGAATATCTACAGTGTGTTAAGTAGTCTGATGTGTGCTGGCAGATACAGTGGAGGAGGGCTTGAGGAAGCTCTCATAGAAAAACCAGTAGTGACACTGAATTGGAGGAAAATAGAGGTATATAATAAGAAATAAAGAGGCCACACACAGTGACGTGGGCATGGGTAGCCTGGCCTCACTAGCTGTGCTGTAGTCTCAGCTGTCTGGGAGTCTGCAGCAGGAGGATCTCTAATTGAAGACCTGCCTGGTAACAGGGTGAGTTTAAGGCTCGTGTGGGCAACTTAGTGAGACCCTCTGTCAAAATGAAAAGTAAAAAGTGAGGTGGGAGTACAGCCCAGTGGGAGAGTTTACTTACCATGTTTACTGTTTAAGGTCTAATTCCCAGTCCTGCAAGGGAAAAACCAAACCAAAGCAAACCAAAACAAAAACCCAGAAGGCCTCTCTTAAAAGGTGACATCTTGTCTAAAGACAAGAAGGATCCAGATATGCAAAGAGCTGGGGAAACAGCTAGTGTAAACCCCCAGAGTGTGTGTGTGTGTGGGATCTGCGGTGCAGTGGGGAAGCAGAGTGGAGTGTGGAAAGAAGGGCTGAAGTCTTGTAACCAATGCTAGGAAGTGGTAGAAGGGTCGGTGCCTATTCTGAGAGGAGGAGAAAAACCCAGAGGGGTTTTCAGACGGAAAGTGATGCCTGATTTATGAAACAAGCTGAAATCAATGTAAAGGCAACTAAGCCAGTCTTACATATTCCCTTCTAGATGTGATGTGGGTTGCCGGGAAGCCATCCCTGTGACTGAGTCAGGGAGAGGGAGGTTGGCACAGGGAGGCTGCAGTGGGAGCAGAGCTGAGAACACTCAGGATGAGAGAGTTCTTGACAGACAGGATGTGACAGAGGATGCTTCTCAGTGGTATCAACTCTACCGCAAACCCCAGGGTCCACTTCATATTCATGCCAATTAGTCCAAAATGTCTGGGACCTAGGGCCCAAGTGGCTTCTGTGAAGCTGGCAAGGAACCATAGAAATGCCTGGATGAATGTCACAGATGGCTGCACTGAGGAGGCAGGAGGCAGATGGAGGGTAGGTGTGGGAATACTTCTAGACATGTAGGTGGAGTTTCCAGAAAGGAGTGGACAAGGGAACGTGAGAGAGAGAGAGAGAGAGAGAGAAGTGGAAAGCCCCACCAAGTGCATAGTGTTGAAGGTACAGGATTGGATAAGCTTTTCTAGAATAGGTAATATCTAAGATAGATAATATAGAGCCGCTGGAGCATGTCCTGGTATTTACAGGTCAGAAGAAGAGGAGCAGAGACTGAGGGGGCTGGCTGAGGTGGGAAGGAGGCCAAACAAATGAAAAGTTTCAGTAGTTGAGAGAAGGGCTGGGCCAGCAAGAAGGCAGTTAGCTGTGTGAAATGCTGCCTAGCCCCCAAACCCAGAAGTGCTGGGAGATATGCAGGGTGCTTACTCCTAGAAGTCTTACGGAACAAGAGAAATGGGAACAGTTGTGTGGGTTATGTGCTCCCTCACTGTGTCAAAATACCTGACAAAAGCAACTTCAGGAAAGGAGGGTTTGCTTCGGCTCATAGCTGCAGGTTACAGTGCGTCATGGTGGGAGAGGCATGGCATCAGGAGTGTGAGGCAGTCAGGAAGCAGGGAGAGATGAATGCTGGTGCTCAGCTCTCTTTCTCCGTTTTACTCAGCCTGGGATCTCAGCCCAGGGAACAGAGACACACATATTTAGGGTAGGTCTTCCCACCTCAGTGAATTCCTCACAGACAAATTCGGAGGTTTCTCTCTTGGGTGATTCTAGATCATGTGTTCTGTGTTTCTTTTCTTCTCATTTTGATCACACGAGAGCATAGAACTCTCCTGAATTTATGCATTAGGCATTTTGCCAAGATGCCATCTATTTTCCAATGAAGTCATTTGAAACCATACTTTTTAATTATTAAACACTTGTTTATTAGTAACTATATTTAGTTATAACAAATACACTTACTTAACTACTATTCCTATGAATTCCTACAACCCATATGAATGCCTACAACCCCTATAAATTCTTACAACCCCTAAGACCTAACCACTAAACCTATTGATAATATTACAACTATTTTCATAACCTTTTAGAAGGATACAGTCTCTGGGGCAGGTCCTCAGTCGCCAGGAAACCAGTCTCTGGGGTAGTCCCTTTAATGCACTTAGCAGTCTTTATTCTGGAATATAGATCCGTCAGGGTAAATTGGCCATGGCAGTTTCACCTTAAATAAGGCTTGAGGCTTTCTTCTCTCTGGGAGACCCCAGCCGTCTGTAGGCCAACTTATTTCCTTCATATAAGCAGCTCTGCTGTTCTGCCTCAGTCTTTAAAGCTGGCCACAGTTCTGTTCAGGCCACTGTTTGGACAGGTCAAACCCCTCTAGGCAAAAGCTGAGCCACAGGGTTTAGTCCTTGGCCTTTTGCTGTCTTGCTGAGGCTTTCTCTGCTCACCAGCTTCTTTCTGCCTCAGGGAGATCTGGCCATCAGTCCACCAGCACTTTCTCCATCAGAGGATACAAACTACTCTTTATCCTTTTTAGCATGAGAGCTGGATAGCATCTAGCATAGGAGCTCGCTAGCATCGGCTCTCTAGCATGGAGCCCCTAGCACACCCTCTCCCGGGCTCATCCACTTGTCCTTAAATAGGATCTCTCCTTGTTCCACCTGCTTCAGCTTAATTTGGGCTCTGCCTACTTAGCAGCTGAAAACAATGCCAGGTCATAAAGTCTTTCCTTGTTTCACCTGGCTTCAACCTTGTTTTTCAGTCCAAAGAGACTCCCCTTGTTTCACATGACTTCATCCATAAGCTGATAAGCTAATTGCTCACAGCCAAGTTGATCTTCATGCCCCAAAATAAGAGACTGTAACAGAAACCTAGATATTTACTAAATCTAACTTATATTAATCTAACTCCCTACAGTCATTACTAGAACTTAACATTTATTCTCCATTCCTGATAACTCTACAGGCCATTGGTCCTCAAGAAATACTAATTCAAGTGTCAAGAAGGAAAAGTAGATGGGGTCTCAGTAAAAGAGGAGATAGCAACAGGCCACTTCTCAAGCAGATCGGTCATTAGAATCATCCTGTCCCTTCTGTCAGGCAGAGTAAGGGTCACCCGAGTGGAAGTTCAAAACAACAGCAGCCTGGAGTGGTTGCATCTTCACCAGCAAGATGCCATCACTGTGCCCAGTGTATGCATTTTTTTCAGAAGCAAAGGTCAAGACCCTTTGTCTTATTTCTACAGTGAAACTTGAAGCATTATTGGTAATTATTTTTCAAGCTTCCACATACTTGGTTTGATAAAACTAGAATTTCCCTTAGTCATATGATAACCCTAAGCCCAACCATCACATGGTCTCGTTTATTATGGAAGAGTAGAGTTGTTTATTAGCCAGCATGGCTGTACCCTGTTTCCTTCTTCTTTCCATTGGTCCAGTCTTGGGCTTCTTCCAACATCCACATTCTGTAGCATTTCCTCAACCTATAGTCTAACCAAGTTTCTATACTACTCCATATTTTATTTTGATGCTTATGGATACTGTCTTTGGTAATTTGGACTTTGGTAGCATTATTTAGTAAGCTTATAAAATTTCAGAGGCGAGGAATATGGTTCGGTCAGTAAACTGCTTGTTATACAAGCATGAAGACCTGAGCTTCATCCTTAGACTCTGTGTAGAGCAAAAATAATGTTATAAGTCAGAGTGTCTGGCTCCTGCCGATGATCCTAGAGCTGGGAAGCAGACACAGGAAGCCCCTTGGGACTCTGGCCAGCTAGTCTGGTCTAGTCTGTGCGCTCCAGGTCATCATCATGAGGGAAACACCTGATGTCAGCCTCTGGCTTCCATGTGTGCATGGATACATGTGCACACACATAAATATATGCACATATGTGAACACACAGTGTGGATCATGCACTTCCTTTGGCTTAGTTGAACTAACAATTTATAAATACTTCAATTGTTTGGATCAGTTTCTTACAGTATTAGTGCATGGCTGCTACAGCTGACGGGCTGATGTCATTAGATTTGCATGGATTCCTAGTCCTTAGTGTCAGAGCCATTCTTACTTCCCCTGACATGAAGTTTTTGCCCTTTTCTGAACCCGTTGCCAATTGCTATCCTCTGGTAAGAGTTGAAGTGTCTCTCCTGAATTCTGACTCAGTCTGTGCTTATCAAATAGTGAATGTACTTTTCAAGCCTCTTCTACCATCTCCTGGCTGGTATTCCCCACTGGAGGGTACTGGGAATGGATGATTTTGTCCCAACATATTCCCTGCTTTCTTTTACTTTTTAGTTTTTCTGTCTCTTTGCTTTGCACTTCTTTATTGTTGCTTTTAGCAACTGCTGTGCACCCATGTCTTTACAATACTGTCACCTGCCAGACAGCTGGGTAAAGCTACAAACTTACAAACTGCCAAGAAATAACATTCAGGGAAATGTCAATAACTTACACATTTAAACTTTTCCTTTGAGATTCTAGAATTTTGAACCAGATATCATTTCTCTTTCTCCAAAATTTAGGTATTACTTTAAAATCTCAGTGAAACTCGTTTTAAGAAGCTGTCCCATCTTTAACATGGATTATGTTAACTAACATTTTCTTCTGTGTTATCATCCTGTTAACTGGTCTCATCCCACTCACACTTTCCTGTATTTTGTTGACTGACTGGTTCTGGGGCAGGGGTCCTTTTTAGGAGAGTTAAATATGTTTTTCTTTAATCTTTCCCAGTATTAGAAACATTGTAAGTCCTCGGGTAGTTAAGGAACCAGTCCGGAAGGATACAGTCGTTTAGATAAGTCATAGTGAGTTTCTCTTTCAGACTTCACTACCTTTTATTATCTTGGTACTTCAAAAACTTTGTTGCTTTTGCTCTGTTTTATGGCTTTGCCTGGGGTTTCTGAGTATGTGTGTGATGCATGTGTGTACCTATGGGTCTTTATTTGTGTGTGAGTGTGGGAGAGTGATTTTGGGGAGTGTGGGTGTGTTGTGTGTGTGTGTGTGTGATATGTGTGTGTGTGATGTGTGTGTTTGTGTATGTGTATGTATGTGTACTGTCTTAGGGATGCTGTAAGAGTGTGTGAGAATGAATTGTGGGAGTGTGTGTGGTGTGTGTGTTTGTGAGTGTGTGTATGTGTGTGTGTGTGGAGTGTGTGTTTGTATGTGTGTTTGTGCATGCATATGTGTATGCATGTGTACTATGTCTTAGGGATGCCTCTTTATCTGCTTCTCTGGAAATGAGATCACAGCGGCAAACCATGACTGGCATTTTCATGTAGGGTTTAGTAAATCACATTCAGATCCTGCTTACAAGGCAAGTGCTTACCAACTGAATTATCTCCTCAGCTCCTGGAGCTTCTTATTAAAAATTTTGGGATAATGGTAACATCAGCTACCATTTCTTGAATACTGAGTGGCTAGGGAGTTAAAGGAATCAGGAACAGACATTATTGGATGTCTTTGGAAACTATCAGGGACATCGCATATGCCTCTGTTCCCAGGATGTACAACAAGTGTAGTTCATGATACATGAACTTCTGCTATTCTCATCATCCAGTGGCCTGAGCTCTAGCAAGCACAGAAATGTCTCACAGAAGCTGGCTCTCCCACTTGACCAAATGTCCCATGTTTTTACTGCTCTTCATGCAAAAACAAGCTTGGGTTCAGAAAATCTCTCTCTCTCTCTCTCTCTCTCTCTCTCTCTCTCTCTCTCTCTCTCTGTCTTTCTGTGTGTATGTGTGTTTGTGTAGAAGACCAGCAGCTTATATGTCTCCAGGTGAAAGGGCCTAAGGCCCAGAATGGCCTTAAACCATAACATAAATATCCCAAGACCTTTTAATTCTCAACACCTAGGCCTTAGCTGGGCAGACTCAACTAGCTCATCTAAGTTAGCCTGCCCACCTTTCCTCATCCAGCCTCATGACTAGCTACACTTTCCTTTCCCACAATCACATCTGTCTCCCTCGGGAAAAGGCCTTTCCCCTTTCTTCTTCCCAGAGTTTCTTTCTCCTGTCTGAGGAAGTCCTTCCTTCCACCCACTTCTCCTTCTGCCCAGTTATAGGCCATAGGTGTTTTTTTTAATTGACAGCTGCTACATCCATACACCACACAAGATATTTCTCTACTTGTAAGCTTCTCCATATGTCAGGATTCTAAAGATCCCGCTCACACTTTTTCACATTTATTAAGTGAGAAGCATATCATGTAAGGATGGATTGTCTGGCACTAAAGTGATGGTGGCTGACTGAAATTATCACTCACATACCCACAATGGCTGACACACATCTTCTTGGGGCCTCAGTGCTCCTTTATGAGGATGCTGTTCTCAGGCTCAGGGAAGATGACACCTCCTTTAAGTGAGTCCCTTCACCTTCCTAGTCAAGTACATGTGTACTTTTGACACCTGTGTGTGATGGCCATGGTGGGGTTCTCCTTGCTTTCTGCACTCCTGAGCTCGCAGTCAGAGCTTTGTGTCTGGAATCATGGGTAGACTGCGGTGCAGCCTTCGCTCACCTGCTGAATAATGATGTGCTTACAAGACTCTCCTGCTGGAGCCTGAGCACATGACCTTCAAAGAGCCTGCTCAGCCCCCTGTCCTACCCCAAGCACCAAGCCCACAGAGTAAGTACTCATTCAGTCAGTGAGGCCTACTAGGGAGCTGCCTATAGGAGGCTCAAGGCAAACACACATGCAAATTCTTTCTTGAGACAGACTGTAGCTCAGGCTGGCCTGGAACTCACTATATTGCTCAGGTTGGCCTAGAAGTCCTTACAATCCTCTTGTCTGGCTTGTGGAGTGTTGAGATTATAGACATGAGTCACCACATCCAGCTTAGTCATTTGAAATGAGACTCATTTAGTAGCTGATTTCTCATTTTTAAAAGTTACTTTGTTTATTAAAGTTTATCTTACAGGTATTTTACCCATGCTGTATGGCAAACAAGGCTGCTTTCTTTTTCTTTTCACTTTTATTTTTATGTGTATGGGTGTTTTGCCTGCCTGTAATCCTGTGCACCATATATGTGCAGTATCTGCAGATTCCAGGAGAGGGCATTGGGTCAGGCAGTTGTTAGCACCATACGGATGCTTGGAATTGAACCCGGGTCCTCTGGAAGAACACTCAGCACCCTTAACCACTGAGCTGTCTCTCCAGCCTCAACAAGGCTCTTTTCTAACATGTCCAGTTCTAATGCACACAGCTTTGTGTGCTCAGTCTCTGTTGCATTCTAAACCATTTTGTTACTTGATTGGCATTGGTCTGGTTGTTTTTACAGTGGTGCTGGTCATATCCTACAAGCCTCATGTTAGATTGCCCCCAATGGAGGTTTATCCTCTGTATATCCTGGCACACAAAGGGCAGCTCCAGTTTGAACCCCCAGACTCAAGAAACACCACACTTTGTAGTACCCTAGTCACCTAGATCTGAGGCCCACTGGTCTGGCTTATGGCTAGCATGTCTGAGGATGGGCTTGCTTTTTCATTTCCTCTTTCTTTAGAAATAGGATATGGGGTCAGTCTGGCCTGCAGGGTAGCCTTAGGAATGGTTTCCCAGCCTACTTTCTGAGAGGGAAGTGCTTTGGGGCACACATCTGAATGAGAGGAGAACTGTTGTCAGCTCATGGTGGGATCTAGCCTGAGCCCTTAGTTTCTTGGTCCCCTTTTATAAAACCACCCCAAGGTCCCAGAGTGTATGAGAGACAGTTGGCAACAACTGCAGACACCCGGGGAGATTGCCCCAAGAACTCTCTGCTGTTAGACCGTCCAGTCTTTACAGACACTTCCCTGCCCACCTTCAAGCAGCGTGGATTTCACATAGGAAGTGTTTTCTCCATCTCTCTCTCCCTCTCATCTTCTTTCTCCCTTCACTTTTCCCCTCCCTCTATTTTTCCTCTCCTGACTTCCTTCTTCTTCCTTCATTTCTTTCCTCTTTCTTCATTTCTGGCAGGAGGATTCTAGCTACCCTAATACACCAATCTTAGAAACAAGATTTTAAAAAGGAAAAAAAAAGGAAGGAACCAAATTAGAAGCAGAAGCCAGGACCCGCTAGATGGCTTAGTAGGTAAAGTCAGCTGCTGTGGAAGCCTGGGTCAATTCCACATAAAGGCAGACGGAGAGACTCGGCTCGGTTAAGTTGTCCTCTGACCTCCCAGGTACACCAAGGTGTTCATGTCTAGCCCCATCATGCCTTTCTGAGTTTCTTTTTAAAGTTCTTAGTCAAGGTAGATAACGCAGATCATAAGACATACCAGATGTTGTTTAAATCATCTCTATATGAAGATTTCCAGGAATAACCCTCAATTCCAAAAGCTTCCCCCAAAATGTATAGCTTGAACGTTTCTCC
Organism: Lophiomys imhausi; assembly: GCA_907164525.1. Taxonomy (NCBI): domain Eukaryota; kingdom Metazoa; phylum Chordata; class Mammalia; order Rodentia; family Muridae; genus Lophiomys; species Lophiomys imhausi. The sequence continues at coordinate 2,941,452 of CAJQZJ010032618.1, read as the reverse complement.
CACCCAGCCGTACTTATGCATTAAGGCACTTCCTACTTAAACAAACTTGAACCTCCAAGACTAAAGCTTGAGATAGACAGCTTCAGAAACTGTTGGAACCAAAAACTTTGACATCATGATTTGGCTTGATTCTGGCTCCTCTGACTTTCGGGACTAGTTTTAGCCTCTGGAAGCTCTCCCTTATGGTGAGATTCCCTCTAGGAATGCCAAGCGCACAGTTACAGCCCATGATTTTTGTCCATGATTGCTGATCTTTGCTGACTCTGTCCCAACAATAAAAATTTATTACAATAGTCATCACATTGTGAGCATACTGATTCTATACTACTGTTAAATCTGTACATCACTCTATGATGTTGTATGTGTAATTTAGATTAATTTTGTGTTACACATGTTCTATGCTACATTAACTAGCAATAAGATTCATGGTTTTAGTTTTTAGGGGGTATAAAATGGAAGCATTAATGATTTCTATACTCCCAGCATACTTTGCACTCACTCCTCATCTTGGAGAGTTAATACACACACACACACACACACACACACACACACACCACACCACACACACGTGTCTCATCATTTATGGTCACAGTTATTTGGCCACATCTCATTGGTTGTTTCTCGTGAATCACATGTCCAGCCATGAGTCTGGAGTTGACAAGCCAAACTGACAAAAATCTGGCTGAGCGCAAATAGAGAGCTGCTATTCTAATTTTCCCAGGCTGTTTATATCTTTGAATTAAATATTTATTCTCTGACAATTTCATGGATCTATATAATGTATTACAATTTTATACACCCCCTACAACTCTCTTCTGGAGTCTTGTAATCACTGATATTGATTCACAAATGGAGGATATCATCCTTCTCAGAGTTATAGAAGAAAGATTCTCTAATCCCGTAACAATTTAATTTCGTCATTATGTGCAAAGGCAAGTGACATAGGAGTGGAACCCTGTTTTTGGATTTCTAGGGACAAGAGGTTCACTGGTCTGAGAGTTCTGCAGCTGAGGAACCAGATGAAATGTGTGAACAGGAAGTGTAGGTTAGGCCTACTATGGGAAACAGGTCTGCCCCGGGGTGTTTAAAAGCTGTCTTCTGTGGCAGAAGTGCAATGGCGTCTCTTGACTCTGAGGTGAAGGAAGAGTGTCTGAGGGAAGACCTGAAGTTCTACTTCATGAGCCCCTGTGAGAAATACCGAGCCAGACGCCAGATCCCATGGAAACTGGGCTTGCAGATTTTGAAGATAGTCATGGTAACCACACAGGTAACTCACACAATCACTCTTTCCTTCCCCAGAGATGAAATCACTTCCACGTATTCTGTACTTGCTTGTTGGTCGGCAAGACTCACACTGAAGTTCATGAAATTAAAATTAGATAGCTTCCAGATGGCAGAGGGCAGGTTGAAGTTCAATTCAGATGACTTAGTTTTGATAAGTGATCATGGGGCCGTGTCTGGACTGGAGCTTTAAAAACAGATAAAAGAAGATAAAAGCAGATCCACACAGAAGGGAGTTTCTAAGTCCCCTCATTCCCCTAATCCATGTGAGGTGCACAGGCTGGCGAGATGTTCTCAAAAATCCACCAAACATTATTTAATTGTTTTTAAACGTCTTCAGACATAGAAAATGCTGAGTTTTTCTTTTATCAGTAGCATTGTGCCCCAAGTAAGCGCTAACCACTGTGCACTATCAAGAATGTCGGAGCAGTACATTTGGACCTTGACTTAAGGTCATACTGCAGATCAGCTTATCACCAGGGTGGAAATGGCTGTTAGAATTGTCTTCTAGCTGTTGCACTGTGGCATTGAACTTCTCTGTAGGTGATTACATTTGGAACACACATGTCTGAATAAAAAAACAAGACAACAAAAACAAAACAATAAAAACAGTACTGACAGGATCTCTGGGTCTACTGGTACATAATCTGTTGGTGCCATTGATCCAACGGTATAAGGGTCATTTTTCTGAAATATGATATGAAGAATTTAAATAATGTCTCCATGTGGATATGAGAGGCCTTCTGCAGTAAGTGCCGTTGCAGCTTTGCTCTGAGGTCATAAAAGGGTTTTTGAGTTGTGTGATGTGCTTTCCCAGCTCATCCAGTTTTAAGAAAAACAAGTCATAGGGCTGGAGAGATGGTTCAGAGGTTCAGAGCACTGGCTGCTCTTCCTGAGGCCTGAGTTCAATTCCCAGCACCCGCATGATGGCTCACAACCAACTGTAACTCCAGACCCAGGGAATCTGACGCCCTCTTCTGGATTTGGGAGGAGGCACCAGCTGTGCGTGTGGTACACAGCCGTATGTTCAGGCAAAACACTCACGTACATTAACATAATAAAACAAAATAAGAGTAATTTAAAAAGAAAGAAAGAAAAGCAGTCACTTCAGAAGAAGCAAGACTAGTATGCAGGGGTGTGGTAAAAAGGTGACTCTCTTATACTTTTCCATTCTTTGTTTTCAAGTTTCAGTTTTTGGTGATCTATAAATTAGGATCTTTTTTAGTATTCCTTAAAAGGCAAGAAAGTGATTTAATTAATTTTTTTTACCAGTTTCCTAACTTGCTTCAACTTTGATGTTTTAATCTAGTACTGTCACTAAAATCATACATGACATAAAAAAATAATCCACTTTTAACTTAACTTTCTTAGTCCTGATAGTACTAAATCCCATTGACTTTCCTCCTCAAAATGTTACCTACTCATGCTTTTCTCATTCTCACTATTTTCCTCTAGCATAGTCTCTTATCTCTGATTTAGATTTGTTTTAATTTTTATTTGAGTGTCTGTGTGTTTGCACACATGAATGCAGTATGTGTATAGACCAGAGAGGGCATCAGATCTGGAGCTGGAGTTACACCTGGTTGTGAGTGGCTGTCAACCAACTCTGGTCCTCTGCCAAAGCAGCAAGTGCTCTTAGCCATCAGCCCTCTTTTTATCCACTCTTAACTCCAATTTAAAACACAAAAGAAACATCTCATTTGCAGGGCACTGAGTTGGAGACACCCTGTAGGCACCTTACATGGTGCTGATAGCTAACAGGTTAGTGTTTGCCACCTCCAGACATGAGGAGGTTTTTATGCGTGCTAGCTCAGTTTATCCTCTATGCAACCCTGTAAAATGGGTTCAGCTAGAACCCCCTTTTTATGGTTGAAGAAACTGGGTCAACGGAGTTAAACAATTTGCTTACAGCCCTTGGACTGGTTGCCTGCAGGGCTGGGATTGGAGCCTAGTCAGTCTCTAGAGCCTGCTCTCCTGTTCTCACCCTCTGTCTCTGGACATAGGTTCTGTGTTCCAGGTTCACAGGTAAAAAGATTTCCTATTCCAGTGTGTCTGAATAGATGGGAGGCATTTAGTCAGGGTTTCACAGTAGGAAACTGTTTAGGGGGTAATTAAAAAGCTGCCTCTTGTGTTCTACAGTCCTTTGAGCTGTCAGGGAAGGAACCTGCATTCTTTCTTGAGTTCCAATCTTTCCTTCCCACAACCCTTGCACTAATTCGAGTGCTAGCTTGCTTTTACTGGGTATGGTGTGTTTTCTCCTACACTGATTGCATCATGAGGCTTTCAAATCCCAGTCTTTGCCATACTACATTTAAGGAGCATGTGTGTGTGTGTGTGTGTGTGTGTGTGTGTGTGTGTGTGTGTGTTTCATCTCTTGTTCACAGCAAATCTTGAGATCTAGTTAGTGGCATGGGGATGTATTTTCTTACTGTCATTTACTTTTTGAAAACAAAGTCACTTAGCCCACACCATCCTCCCTAGCTCCTACCTCACAGGCAAGGTTGGTTCTGTCAAAGGCCAGAGACTGTTATGCCATTTCCCTCTCAGGATCGGCTCTCCTTAGAGAAGCTTTGGCAATTTCAGCCCTTCCCTGGCGATGATGGCCTGTGTAAGAAAACATTGGTTTGTTCTAAGAACAAGAGTGCTAGCTTTTATAATTCTGAAAAGCTAGCACTACAAATCCATTTCTATAAGAAGTTTCCTGAGACCTTTTAAAGTTGTTAGTAGAAAGCCATTGTTTATTGGCAAAATGATAAGCTTTGGAGCTAGACTTTGCTTCCATTCTAGCTAGGTGGCTGGGGGCAATTTCATGAATGCTAATAGCCTTAATAGCTATGTAGTATGGGCTGTAGCCATGAAATGATAGCAAGGGCTGGTTGCAGTAGTGGACAAGATAATACAATGAAGCTGTTACCATGGGGTTTGGCCTACAGCAGGTGGTGAAAACACGGTAATTATGGTTTCTAATTATTTAGTTTATAAAATAAGCAAAATACGTTTACACACTCAGCACTAATTGGATTCAGTGGGTTACAAAAAAAGACAAAATACAGTCTGGAAACATGGCTCAGTAAGTAAAGTGCCAGTGTGTAACATCGAGGACCAGGGTTCAGATTCTAAGCATCCATATAAAGGTCAGTGGGCATAGGAGCCTGCCTGTAATCCCCTGCTCTGGGTGGTAGAGACAAGGCTTCCTTAGATCAAGCTGCTTAGCTAGACTAACCAAATTGGAAGCTCTGGGTTCAAGTGAGACTCTATCCCAATATATAAGGTGGAGAATAATCAAGAAAGACCCCCAAGGTCCACCTCCAGGTCCCGAGACACATATGCACATACATACATGTGAACATGCATGCAAACATATACACATATAAACAGGAAGACATTAAAAAAAACCCAGCCAGACAAAATCTAAAAACTGAAACTATGAACCACTAGGAAGTCAGTATGCCAGTTTTGTACATCATTGTGTGGACATAACATGCTGCGTGGTACAGGATGTGACAACTGTCAGGGCCACCCAGCCCACTTCCCTGACTTCATACATGACGAATGGTTCATGGTGCCTTGATGATTTAGCGGGGTGAGCACTCAGAGGGAACATTCGAGAGTCTTGATTTATAAGACAGCATGGGGAAGTGGGAAGGGTGTGAGGCAAGCTTGTTGAGGTTTGACTTCTCCACAGTTGCTGGTATATGAATGTGTGTGGAGGTGGAGCTTTGAATGACAGTATGCTCAGTGTGACAGTGTAGGGGTGAAGGCATGTATCCAGGCGTGTGCACATGTGTGTGTGTGAGGGGGGAATCGTGCCTGTGGTAGACAGTGTGTGTGGGTGGAGGTTTGAATGAGAATGTGTTCTGTGTAAGAGTACTGGGGTGAAGGCATGCATTTTAGGCATGTACACGTATGCACACTGTGTGTGAAGGAGGTTCATGCCTATGTGATGGTAGCATTATGTGCAGGTTCCTGATTTTTTATATTTTTGATACTAGCTGTTTATGCAGTCTAAGAGGAAATCCATTGCTCCTGGTGAAGTGAGCCTTTGGGTGTTTAACATTCTGTTAGTAAACAGGCAATCTTTGGATGGGATTTCATTATCTAACATGGTTTGCTTGAACTCATAGCAATCCTTCTGGCTTTGCCTCCTAGATGTTTATACTGCAGGAGTGGTCACTAAGCCTAGCAATAAGTGATTTTTAAGGAAGCAGACATCCTGAAGGATAGAAAGCTTCCTGGAGCAAAGTCCTGGGCTGGGTGGCAACTCTCTTTTCTGGTCATTTGTTCTTCCCTCCCTAATGAGCCTGAGAAGAATGTGACAGTTCTGTGTTTCTGAAGACAGGGTAGGAGAAGCCTGGCCTTAAGGCTGCTTCTTCAACTCAAAGCCTGGGCATATCCAGGCACCATTCCTTGTAATGTTTTCTGAGCCCTGACATGGTCTTATAGTAACAATTGCTGATGTAGTGTAGTTAGGTGATTCTCTTCTGGGGTGCCTGTTTTTGACATTGTTGCTCTTAATGTGTAAATCAAGGAATGGATATTTTTCTTCAGATGCTTAGAAGTGAGAATCATAGGAATCATAAGCTACTTTCTTTCCCTGGTGAATGGTAAATGCCACATTCCTATGTTTTCTTTTGTAGCTTATTCGGTTTGGCTTAGGCAACCAGTTGGTGGTGGCTTACAAAGAAGATAACACTGTTGCTTTTAAGCACCTGTTTTTGAGGAGATTTTCAGGAGTTGATGAAGATGACTACAGCTGTAGTGTGTACACCCAAGAGGACACCTATGAGAGCATCTTTTTTGCTATGAACCAGGCAAGTGTTTTTGAATGACCTACTTTAAAGACTATCTAGATGCCTGGCCATGTTGTCTTAACAAACCAACAAATACTATTATCTCGAGTAAATTTCACATAGACTGCCAAGATCTTTACTTCAGACACTAATAGTAGAACTTACCTATTTAAAGTTTTTCTTTACATTTCAATCTTTTTAGTTTATTGATTCAGTACCACTACTTTAAGGAGGTTATCCCGGACCAAAGAATTAAGAACTAAACAAAGAATTAGTCAGGTTTAGTACAGGTTTGAAACCCAATCTGAGAGTATGTGGTGGTCTCAAATTTGATGTCATAGTATGAATAATACTAGATAAATATTAAGAATATGGGATATGATAAGGTGTGAGAATGGCAGATATGAAGAAAACATTTAGGGCAGTTTTTCCCCTTTCATTAATTTAGTAAATATTTGAGACCCTGGTATTTGGCAAGTATTACACATTGATGATGTAGCAGTGAACAGAAAAGAGAAAATCCTAGTCTTTCTAGAAGAGAGAACTAGATAAATATAGAGAAATGAGATGTATAGTATTGAAGGTTGGCTCCCTAATAGCAGAGTACCCAAGACATGCTACTAAGCACAGCTGAGTTTCTTGCTGGCAGCGATAAGGAAGAAATTCCTTTGACCATTCTCAGTGGTGCCTTGGGTGGGTGGGAGTCCTTCCATGTAGAGAGACCTTGATTAAAATTAGATGAAGACAATGTTGCAATTGTTGGTGAATACAGCATGTAAAGACTGAAGTAGAAGTCACAGGGTCTTGAAATTGTCTTAAGACTAAATTTTTAATTGTTAGCCAAGTTGATAAGGTTTTGTTTTGTTGAGACAGGGTCTCACTATGTAGCCCTGCTGGTCTGGAACTTGCTATATAAACAAGGCTGGCCTCAAACACATAGAGATACACCTGCCTTTGCCTCCTGAGTGCTGGGATTAAAGGTCTATACCACCATGTTTGGCTTTTTTTTTTTTAATATTCTTGAAATAATTAGTAGTTGTTTGCAACATTCCTGTATTTTTGTAAATGATTCCTAGTAAAGTCACAACAATGAAGATGGAGGTGGGGAAGCTCTATTAGTGAAGGTAGCTGGGAGCAGACTTGTGTTCACGTAAGAGGGTGTTAGCTGTTTTAGTGTGAGCTAACATGAATCTGAACATGTGGACAGTTCAGGTTCTCTGAAGGAGATGGGAAACTTTCAGGTATAAGGAGGATATTTTCAGTTTCCTGCAGCTTTGACTTTTTATTTACTTTTATTATTTTGACTAACATATAATTAATTATGTTATAACGATGAGGCACAAAGTGAGGTTTTGGTATTTGTTAGCAATTTTTATGAGCTAAGTGAGGAAACACCTAACTGTAGTGGTGACATTTGACCAAGACTTGAAGGAGAAAACTGAGTAGATGGAGTTCCAGGAAGAGGGAACTAAAAGACCAAAGGTAGAAGTGTGTTTTCAGGCTCTGGGAATTGCCTGGAGGCCAGTGGGCTTTAGAATTAGAAGAGCCAAGGCACCACAGTATGAGATAAATTCTGAAAGATAGATGAGACCTTGGCTTTGGCTGGGAGGAAGTTGGGTGTGTTCCTCAAGAATCGCTTTGGTATAGAGTTCTTTGAGACAGTGTGTCCCAATTCAACTGAAAAAAAATGACTTTGTGCTGTGTCGAACTGGGCACTGCTCCCAAAAGGCATTGCATAAGCAATGAAAGTGCTAAAAGTATACTCTATATGGCATGGCTTGTGATTTATTTAACTATAATTTAATTGTGTTTTAAAAAAACAGTATCGTCATCTAAAGAACATTTCCCTGGCGACCCTTGGTTATGGAGAACATGAAGACAATAGAACTGGCTTGAAATTCTGTAAGCAGCATTTCAAGAAAGGGGCCATCTTTTCTTCTAATGACACCCTGAATATTGACAGTGACATTGAGACAGGTAACAGCAGTGACCATTTTATCATTTGACTTTGTCATTTACTGTGATGAGTGGAATGGCCCCCATGTGCTAACAACTCAATGGGACTCAGGAGAACAGGCTCCCCCTGGCCCAGGCTGCTGTTTTCTCAGTTGTCTCCAAAAGCTTTGGCTCAGGAAATCACATGTTCCTGGTGATGGGAAGGCAGCACTGCTTTGGTATATCTCTTTCGTACATTTAAATTTTTTTCAGTAAGTGCTCTTAACCACCGATCCTTCTGCTTCCACTTCAAGTGCTGGAACCATGTGTGTGTATCCCATACCTTCTCTATTGTTTATAAAACACACAGTTGAATTGTGACTGATAGTTATTGTTCTTTCTCTTAGGAGATTACTTGACAAAAGCTAACTAAGGAGATTACTTAACTAAGAAGCTAGCCATATAGAGTCACCTTGTGTCATTCTTTTAAGACTATAAAAGAATATATAAGCACACAGGGTGTGCTTTAAGACATTGAAGGTTTTGCTCTTCAGTCAACAAACCCAAGCCAATCACCATCTGTTTCCTGTCATGGGGTTGCCAAAACCAGCCCATTTTGGCTTTCAAGTACCTGGTAATGCAAGAGGAAGGGTCCTAGTGGCCAGGAAGGTTAAATTTAATTAAATGACAGCATCACATAGTCCATTTAGCTGAATTTCTTTCTTTTAAAAAAATTATTTTATGTTTATTTATTACTTTAGGTTACATCTCCATCACAGTGCCCTCTTTCCACCCCTCCCAGTCCCTCCCTCCCACCCTCTACCCCCTATCCCTTCCATCCCACTCCTCTGGAGTGGAGTGTCCCTACATATCAGTCCCCCGCCCCAGTTCAGCAGTCATATGAGGGCCAAGAGCCTCCTCATACACTGGGGGCCTACAAGGCAGCACCACTAGGGCAAAGTGTCTCATTGACAGCAAAGTCTATGGTTATGTTCCCTTTGGTGCATTGGTTATAGCATAGTTATCCTTTACTATATGGCTAAAATCTGATTATAAGTGAATAGATGCCATGTTCGTTTTTCTGAGTCTGGGTTAGCTCACTCAGGATGAGCTTCTCTAGTTCCATCCTTTTGGCTGCAAATAGCAGGATTTCGTTGTTTTTGATGGCCGAGTAGTATTTCATTGTGTAGATGTACTACAGTTTTTTTTTTTTAATGCATTCCTCAGTTGAGGGACATCTGAGTTGTTTCCAGTTTCTGGCTATTACAAATAAGGGTGCTATGAACATAAATGAGGAAACGTCCTTGTGGTTTGGTGAGGAATCATTTGGATGTATACCCAGAAGTGGTATGGCTGAGTCCTAACGAGAGCTATTCCAAGTTTTCTAAGATATCACCAGACTTATTTCCACAGTGGTTGTACAAGTTTGCAGTCCCACCAGCAATGGAGGAGGGTTCCCCTTTCTCCACACCCTCGCCAGCATGTGCTGTCATTTGAGTTTTTGATCTTAGCCATTCTGACAAGTGTGAGATGGAATCTCAGAGTCATCTTGGGTTGCATTTTTCTGATGATTAAGAATGTTGAGCATTTCTTCAAGTGTCTCTCAGCCATTAGGGATTCCTCCTTTGTGAATTCTGTTTAGCTCTGTTCCCCATTTTTTGATTGGATTATTTGGTTTCTTGGCATTTAATTTCTTGAGTTCTTTGTAAATTATGGATATTACCCCTCTGTCAGATGTGGGGTTGGTGAAGATTTTTTCCCAATCTGTAGGCTGCCATTTTGTTTGAATGACAGTGTCTTTTGCCTTACAGAAGCTTTTTAGTTTCATGGGGTCCCATTTATTGATTACTGGTCTTAGATCCTGAGTTGTTGGTGTTCTGTTCAGGAAGTTGTCACCTATGCTGATGAGTTCGAGGGTTTTTTCCACTTTCTCTTCTAGTAGATTTAGTGTGTCAGGCCTTATGTTAAGGTCTTTGATCCACTTGGACTTAAGTTTTACACAAGGTGATAAATATGGCTCTAATTTCATTCTTTTACATTTTGACATCTAGTTAGACCAATGCCATTTGTTGAAGATTTAGCTGTATTTCTTATTCTGATCTTAAGGTGCTTTTGTAACACAAGAGAACCCCTCATAGGATGGGGTTTTTACCTCTTTCCTTGAGTTGACCATTAAGAATCCACGTGTGAGCAACTGTGTCCTGAATCCTGAAAGAAGTAGTTATGGGGTCACATTGGACCATGCAGTGTCTGGCTTCCAGGCTGCTATCAGAGACCATCTTGGGGACAGTTGTCTGGTAATTTAACCACTGCCACTGAAATTTCCCTGGTCTCCATGCCTGAGACATGTGTGACAATTGTATGGCTTTTCCTAGGGAGATATGAATGAAGGTTTATTTGTCCCAGCTAGGACACCAATGACAGACCAAAGAACTGATTCTACCCACCAGTAGCTTAGTGAACCAGTGAGTTGTTTGGGGTTACTTACAGGACTATGAGTGACTCAAAGGTAGCTTGCTGAAGGCCTGCCTAGCACGTGTGATGACTTTCAAAATCTGTACCCCACTGTCCAGGCCCCTGTTCCACTAAGAGATTACCTGACCCAGCAAGTGTTCACTGCTTTCTTGACCTGGGGAGATAGGGGCTCTGTGGCACTTGTAACTTTCAGAGTTTCCTGAACCCTTGAAGTCTCCTTAGCTTTATGAGGCTTACTAGCCACCACCCTCAGTGCTCACAACCTTCAAGGAGGGAATGCTCCAGGCCAAAGGGAATAGCTACCCAGCAAGCAGTCAGGGTTAATCCTGGCTCACTTGGAATCTCTTCCATGGATGCTCAAGCCAAGCCTTACCATGCAGATGACTCCTTTAACTGACAGGGGAGCTCTTCACAGCTGGTGCTGAAGGTTGGCCCTGGCACTCTCAGTTGGCTATGACTTTCCTTCTGAATTTGTGGGACTCGAATGGGATACACCACACAACCATTTCCCAGCGACACATACGCCTTGTTTGTTTGTTTGTTTTTTTTCTGATTGAATTTTCTGAGGGAAGTTTCTTAAACAAATGTGCCCAAAGTCAGTATCAATGGCTAGGGGAGATGGACAGGACCGAAAAGCAAATTTTATTTATTCTATAAGTATTGGACAGTGGTACCATTGTTCATTTCCTTTCTATAAATATATGGAATACTCTAGAATAAATAGAGAGAGGTTGCCTATTAATTTGACTTAAGAGAGATTGCCTATGTGTATTTTTTGCATTCTCTGGCCTTATTAATTATAACTTGTAAAAGAGAATCTGTCAATGTATTGAAATGTATAAGGATTTTAAAAATATTTGGTACCTAATTTTCATGAATACATTACAAAAAGGCTGCTAATGAGTTAATGGATTGATTTTACAAATTGCCGGTGTATCACTCCAGATGGTGTAAGCATGGTTGCATTTGACTCCTCTGTGATGTGGTTGTAGGCTAAGAAGAAGACTTGGTAGATGCTGTTCTATCCTAAGCCACTCATAAATGTGACATTTCCTTTGCTGTACAGGAACTCATCCTTCAGTGTTCAAATGCTGACAACTACTCATGTGGCCAGCCACCCAGTGGGCTGAACAAGCTGCAAAAATGCTTGTGTAGATTAAACTGAGTTAGATTTTGTTTATTCTGATGGGTAGGACTCTCTTCTGCTTCAAAAATGTAGCTTTACTGTTCTGCCATATTAAAGGGACTGTTGCAAATCCTGTAAATAAAATTCCCTAATAACTAAGTGATCATCATTTCAATACAGCTTGAATGTTCCTTAATCTAATATGCTTGGGACCAGGTATGTTTCTGATTTGGGGTAAGGGGAGAAATCTGACAATGACTGTCCACCAACAGAAGTTCCAAGAATCCAGTAGTTGTTCAGTCCATGAGGCTAGATGCCTCAGCTGGTCTTTAGTACACTCTGGAATCAGGCTATAATGCCAATGAAGGAATGTATTGCCAGTGAGAGTGAGAACAGACAGAGCGAGAGCGAGAGCGAGAGCGAGAGAGAGAGAGAGAGAGTCTTTTATATAGGCTACCAGAGGGTGTGGTTCAGATTACGTGTGGCTCTTCCCACCTCAAAAGATCTGGATTAAAAGTGGGTCTTCCTACATCAAATGATTTAATTAAGAAAAAATTTCTCACAAGTATGTCCAGTCGCTGGGGTTTTAATCAAGCTGACAACTGACAATACACATCCCAGTAGTACAAAAGATACCTTGGGAATGGGACCCAACTCTAGGCATGAAGTCTATTTTGTTTATGTCTTCTTCAAATATGCAGAAGGGAATTTCATATAATACTGCCAGCATCCCCACATTTTGACTGTTCCTCATCCTATAAGGGCATGTGTAGACTTTTCTCCTTGAGACATCAAGTCTTTGCTCAAGAAGTTTAAAGTTTGGGGAGCATTTTAGATTTGGAGTTTTTAGATTAGAGATGCTCACTCTATATAATTTTTATGGTTTTATTTTATTTTATTTTTGTTTTTGTTTTTTCCAGACAGGGTTTCTCTGGGTAGAGCTGGTTGTCCTGGAGTTCTATATATAGACCAGGCTGGCCTTAAACTCTGTCTTCCTAGTGCTGGGAATGGGAGTGGAGCTGTAGGCTACCTATAGCATGCCTGGCTATAATCATTTTTATTATTAGTGATATATATAGGTAATTTTGTGTATAATTTCATATATATATATAGAGAGAGAGGGGGAAGTGTGTGTGTGTGTGTGTGTGTGTGTGTGTGTGTGTGTGTGTGTGTGTATACACATATTATGTCTGAGGCTAACACACCAGGGAGCTGGCCACATAGACAGTTGTTGGTATTTACCACATGGAAGGATTATTCTGTAAGTAGTTCAAGGAAAAGTCAAGCACACACAATTACCTCATTAGCAGTAAGCAAGAAAGGGGATCTCAAATCAAGAAGAAGGGTCAACCCAGAGAACTTAATATACTGAAAGGTATAACCTTCCTGTGTGGATCAAGACAAGGCTAGCCTCCAACTCACCGAACTCCCCCTGCCTCCTCCTCCCAAATGATCGGATTAGAGGCATTTCTAGCCACGCTTTGCTGATCACTACATTTTTAAGAAGAACATCCTCCCCTGGGCATTTTTGTTTCATCAGGACTGGTGGAGGTTGTGCACAGGGGAAGGAATATTGCACGGGTGATGTGTCCTTCCCAGTGTGTTGTAGCAGGAGGCACCTGCAGCCTGCTCTTTCTCTGGTGATGTTAACATGGCCTCTGGGTGAAAGTGGTGCCCGCTAGCATCTCCACTGAAGGGTTAGTCTCTCTGCCACATTGTAACCAGTTGATATTTTCTGGCAGATGTTATGAGACTTTCAAAGGTTCCTGCTTCTCACCACATGGTTGCTATTCTCATTTCTGCACCAGACTCTTGCCAGAAGTGACCATTGCTTGTCTGTTGCTCTAGAATGCATTCACCTAGACCTCCAGGCGCTCAGCAAGGAACCTGAGGACTGGGCTCAGAGATCTTTCTTCAGGCTGGATTTTTATCGGTAAACCCACCATCGGCACACAGGAGAGCGGTCCTGGGCAGGGTGGGGAATGGGCAGGAGTCTAGTGACATTGAGAGTTAAGCACTTCAGTGTGCTTTCTTTAGGCTTGTGCAAGCTGATATCTCCTTTGCCCTCAGAGGAATCGACCTACAGGCAATTCATTCCCGAGAGGTACCGGACTGTTACGTCTTCCGGAGTACGGCAAGTGTCTTTGTTTTGTGTCAGCCTTGGTCTGTACTATTCTCTGTGGCTTTCGTAGAAGAAAGTACACACTGCAGCCTACAGGCATTACATGCTGCTGTGTTGGAACAGCTTCAGAGAACGTGTGGTACCACTTCCCGAGGGACTGTTTCATGAAGATGGAGCCAGCCATTTCCAACTCTCTAACACTGTATTCATGAACTGGGAAGGTGGTTCGATGTGTAAAGCACGAGGATCCAAGCTCAGGTCCCCGGCACCCACAGAAAACGTCACCCTTTTACACTGTAGTTTTCATCATTAAATGAACGTTGTAAAGAAATTCTCCTAGTTATAGCTTCAGCTGTCAGTTTGACATAGCCTGTGATGATCTGATGGAGTGGACACTGGAGGGTTGCCCAGGTCAGACTGGCCAGTGAGCATCTCTGTGGGGTGGAGAGCTCATCCCACCATGGCCACTGCCATCCTTGGGTGGGTGGTCCTGGGCTGGATAAGAAAGTAGGCTGAGTGAAGGTTGTAAGCTACTCAGCAAATAGCCTCCAGGTGTGTGCTTCAGTTCCTGCTGTGACTTTTTTCAATGGTGGAGTGTAACCTGGAATTGTAAGCTGAAATAACCCTTTCCTCCCCAAGCTGCTTAAAGTCCATACTTTGTCGGAGCAACAGGGGCTAGCCCAGAACCCAAGTGCCGAGGTATTTCCATTGATTGATGTGATTCTCTTTGTCTCAGAATTCTATCTGGGTGCTGCTGACTTTTGTAAGTAGTTCGCCTGACAACCGCCGCCTCCCGTTGCAATATAACTTCTCCATTTCTGCCTCTAGATTACCTTTGACAACACAGCCCACAGTGGGAAAATCAAAATCTATTTTAACAGTGAGGCCAACATAGAAGAATGTAAAGCCATGAACATCTCTGGGTCTGGTAAGCATGGCAATGCATCCTGCCCTTTGTGAGTTACAGGAAGTTTCTGGGACCTAGAAAGCCTATGTGATTGGTACAGAAGGTGGTGGGAAGAAAGTTCCAGAAAAACTGCTCAAACACTAGTCCCAAAACCTTAGTACTTCTGTCCAAGTCAGCAAGTGTTTATTGCTTCTCTCTACTATTTAGAATGAGTCGGGGCTTAGGCGATCAGCCTTTGCAGCCAGCTGGCCTGGGTTTGTGTTCTGGTTCTATTTGCCATGTCTGGGGGGCTTGGACCTATTTCGTGGACTCTCTGTCTTAGAATCTTTCTCTGCAAACCAAGAGCAATGAGTGTACTTATTGAGGGTGATGGCACCGAGTGCTGAGAACAGGGGTCATCAGAGTTGTTCAGCTCCAGAGAGAAGGAAAAGCTTTAGTGAGGGAGACTGATGTGGCCAGATCTCTGGTGTGTTTTGGGTAGGGATAGAAGGGGAAGTATGAAAGGTCCGAGGAAGAAGGTAAATGATAAATTCGATTAGGGCTGAGTGGGAATCCTGAAATGATTCCTGGAAGGGTATGTTTTGGCCCAAGCCTTGGACAAGGGAGACCAGTCAAGATCCCCAGAACACAAGTGGCAGCCTGAGCAAATGTGGGGCATTTCCTTGGTCATCTCCTAGTCCACACACTTAAATGGCCTTGTTGAGGTAGGTATGGTGTGCCATGCCTATAATCCCAACACTATGGAGGAAGAAGCAGGAAGATTTGAGTTCAAGGCCAGCCTGAGTTACACAGGGATTCCTGTCTCAAAGGAAGAGTCTAAGCTATTGGATCCTTACCTTTGATTGTTCAATGATCAGGGCCATGTCTCTGAAGGATGGTGAGTATTGTGAATTGGCAAGCTTTGTTTAAATGAATTCTCCTTTGACCAGATGACTAGAAAGATAAAATATGAGACACGAGGTTTTTATTCCAATGGTGCCTCATTACTTTTCGGTTATACAATGGCTGATGATTTTTGAAGTTTTCTAGAAGGGAGGAGCTATAGCTCCCCCGTGTGGCCAACAGAGAGAAGCACATACCTCACAGACCTGAGTGGAAAAAATGCTAAATAAAATGTGCTATCCTTACAGCCATGACTTAAGAAACTCGACCTCATCACTAGGAAAACATGCATTTAAAATAAAATGGAGGGTTATGAAGTCATTAAAAAGCTGAAATTTAGAAACCAGAGCTTGATTATGCTGCATCTTCCATATGAAGGTTTATGGTACATTAAGTCCTGCTTGTGAGGTAAGGGCAGAGGGGACACCTGGTGGCCTTTCCAGATAGCGATTTCCCGGGCGTTCCCACGGTCCTTCCGGATTGCTTGCTCCCTCTTGTGGTTATGTAGAGTTACCCACATCTCCTCCAAGCTATATCAGAGAATATCCTGTTCACAAGCACAACTCATGTGCTTCCGGATAAGCGTTTCCCAGGTGTGCTCTGTCTCCATCAATTGATATTTTATATATTATAGTTTATAGTCAGCCACACAAGGCTTTCAGAGGAATGGGTGGGCAGGGCTCCCCACTGATGAGGGTGGGTGATGATGTTTATTTATTGGAAGAATGAGAGTTCTTAAGTTTGAATAGCACTGAGTCAGAGGCCCAGAGACAGTGGTAGAGTGTCTACACACATTGGGTATTTGGAAGGGTGGAGTGAGTAGAGTGTGGGACTTACCTGTCAGAGCAGCAGGGCATTTTGCTGAACCAGTGATTTCCAAACACAGGTTTGGAAGATGTTTCTACAAGGCAAAATAGTTTCAGTGGGGTAAGAAATGGGTGACTGTTGGATGTTGCCAACACTTGGGAAGCTGAGGCAAGAGAGTTCCCACTAATTCACATTCAGCATAGGTTATTGTGTTAGTTACTTTTCTACTGCTGTGATAAAGCACCAAGACCAAGGTGATTATAGAAGGGGGGCTTATTTGAGCTCATGGTGCTGGAGGGAAGAGAGTCTATCAAGGCAGATAGATAGGACAGCAGACCACAGACATGGAGTAGCAAGCTGAGGGCTGACACCTTAACCTGCAACCAGGAAGCAGAGAGAGAAGGAGAGAGAAGGCGGTGGAGGGAGGAGGAGGGATTCCGTAAAATGCCATCTTGTAGGCAAGTCACTGCCATTTCAAACACATTTCAACCTCAGACTTGGGGACCTTCACTGGGAATGCATGAGAATGTGCCCTTCAACAGTCAGGCATAGGTGGAGGAGAGGCTCCAGGCCCTACCCCAACCGATAAACTGTTTGGAACAGGCAGATTCAGTGAGGGGGGATCACCGCTTTCAGTTGGGTACCCACTGATGGTTCCACCAGGTTCTAACACATAGTTCTGATCCAATGGCCACACAGATGGGTCTCACACACACACCATGATTCCAGGAGGGAAGGGGACTAGGTGTTGATGGAAATGAGAGGATGCTAAGAGGATGGGGGCATGGGATCAGAATGCATTACATAAATGTAACTATCGAGTAACAGAATTAATCAATAAAAAGAAAAATCTGAAACAACCCCACTGCTCTGACCAAGGGCAGGTGAGCCCCTTCTAGGCATAAGCTTGGGGAAGGTCCCCAAGGCAGGAAGAGAGACCAGGGAGGTCAGTGTAGTCACAGTACGTAAGGGGAGAACAGCCGCTGAAATGTGCAACCATGACATCTGAGAGTGACTACACTTACTGATTGGTCTCTCTCTCTCTGGTGCACCCTCCAGTCACTGTGCATTCATTCCAAAGAAAACACCAGATTACTACTCGCTCCTTTACTTTTCATTCCCAGGAGCTACTTTCTCTGCATTGGCATGCAGCAAAAGCTTTTCCTGATGGGACGGTGCCTTGTGAGGCTGAGGGGCTTCTCAGGGTGGCATTTTAATTTGCTCTCTTATTAATAAGGCTGGCTCCCTGTCAGTGTCATTGTGTGAAGTGACGTAAGCCATATTGGCATTTTCGCCTCTTTTGAATGGAGCCCAAATGCATGGCATTCTGTTGAATTCTGTTCTGCAGTAAATATTTGGGAAGAACTTTAGTACATGGATGGACAGTGTCTCCATTTGTAAGTGTGTGACCCTTCCCGCCAGGGTGCGTTAGCTTGTCTGTGAATTTCTGAATGGGTGTCGTATAGTTACTGATAGTGTTTTAACAATAGACAAAGTGTTTTTTTCTTTGAATTTCCCTTCAGACTGCCATTTTCTGGGAAGTTATTCTCCACCATTTATGCAAGACGTACTAACATTCGCATTCTGCCTTGTTCTGCAGTCCAGAGAAGCAGCCACTATGTCCTGGTATTTGATGTGTTTGTCATTGTGATCTGCCTGGCATCCCTTATCCTGTGCACAAGATCCATTGTCCTTGCTCTGAGGCTGAAAAAGGTAAGCATGGCTCCTCCCTCTCTCCCTCCGCTCTCAGCCTACAGCCCATGTTGGTCCAAGTCCAGGGGACGACTGAGACTAGTCTATGCTGCCCTTTGTCAATTACTTTCCTTTACCATCCAGAGGTACAGGAAGGAGAGGAAACAGGAACTAGGGTGACAGGCCAGTTGGTAAGGTGCTTGCTATGTAAGCATAGGGACCTGGGATGGATTCCCAGCACATGAAAAAGCCAGACAGGGCTGCATCCACCTGTAATCCCAGCGCTGGGAAGGTAGAAACAGGAGAATCTGTGCCACTCACTGACCAGCCAATCAGTGAACTCCAGGTTCAATGAGACATTGTTAAAAGAAAAAAAAAAAAGGTGGAGAGTGGTTGAAGAAGACACTGGGCTTCTATGTCTGACTTCCACATGCATGTACACATATACATACATATATGTGAACATACATGTACATATACACACATAAAATTCCACAAAGAAGGAAGAGGTTTTAGTTATTTCAGGAGGTCAGATAATTATTCTGCTTAAAATTGAGCTAAAAAGCACAATTTTCCAGGATAAAATTTTAATTTCAGGGACGCTCTGAAGAGTGTGTGTGGGTTCCATCCTTTGTTTTCTACTCAGAGTTCACATTGACAAGAAGGCACGGTAAATGGGTTATAAGCATGGAATACTTTGATTAGATTTCTTCAATAGTTTCTTTGTACTTTGTAAGTTCTTTAAGTGTGTTTTCTCAGGAGTATGTACTTCAGCGTGTTACGTCTGCTATTCTGGCCTGAAGTGTGAGTCTAGGTTCCCACTGGGGTCAGGGGAAAGAGGAAGACGCTGAAATATGATCTTCAGATTTTCTTTGATCTCGGCTTCCACTTTCACTTTTAAATTATTGTTTTGAGATTGTTTTTCATTTTATGTGTGTGAGTGTTTTGCACACATTTGTGTCTGTGCACCATGTGCATCTGGTGCCCTCAGAGGTCAGGAGAGGGCATCATGTCCCCTGGAACAGGAGCTACAGACATTTTTGAGCTGCCATGTGGGTGCTGGGTATTGAACCCAGGTCCTTTGGAAGAAGAGTCAGTGCTCTTAAATGCTGAGCCATCTCTCCAGCTCCCTGACCTTCACTTTGTAAACACCTACTTCATATCTGCCTCCCAATCCTCTGTTGTTCTGAATTCTAGGTTGAGCCCTCTCTCTCTGCCAAGTGGAGATATAGCATTGAGAACACAGTGTCCACATCTGGACCACAAGAGAATACTGGTTCAAAGGGTTGCCATGAATGAGCTTGAGTGAGGGCGTAATATGCAGTATTTGGAATACACTGTGAATTAGCACTGTTGGAGGGACGGCATGGGTACTTAGTGTTTGGGTTAATTTAGCAGATATTCAAATGCTTACTTACACTGGAGCAGACAGTGTGACTTAGTGTGTTTTACTGTGTCTCCCCATGGGGTAGATCTGTCATCTTGGAACTGCTCACTCTTGTCTTCTGCCTCTAGAGGCCAATGTGATTTGTAAGAAATGCTTTTTAAATGTTTGTGGTAGAGATTTCTAAACTTCTTCCTGGAGAAATACAAGCGACGTGTGTGTGATGCTGACCAGTGGGAGTTCATCAACGGATGGTATGTCCTGGTCATTATCAGCGACCTCATGACAATAATTGGATCCATATTGAAGATGGAAATCAAAGCCAAGGTAAGTGACATGCCATCTCGAATCTTACATTCTCTTGGATGACCTCAGGCATTGTGAGACCCAGAATCCTTCTGGAGACTAGCACGATTCTTGTGCTGTTTCTCTTTTCTGTCACTCATGGCATGGGGCTGCATCTCGCTCTTCCTCGGGAAGAGTACACTGAGGAAGAACATCCTATGGCCTTCCTCCAGGCACTGTGTAATAGCATCTTTAGAACAGGAATGGAAGTTTGGGAAGACTGAGGGTTTGGACTTCGTATTTATTTATTTTTAAATGTATCTGTCTATTTACTTGTGTAAGTCACCAAGGAAGCAGCTGGTACACAGACCAGTCACTTCTCCTGAACACACCTGAAGAGCCAGTGGCAGGTGTGTGTGTGGGATCTCAGATGCTGTGGGCCCCGTGAGTGTCTACAAGGTCTGAATGGTTGAATATATTAGTTAGATGGCTTGCTCTCATAGCTGGACTCTGACTCCCTCACTCAACTTTTCTCTCCTCTGTCCTAGGCCAGTCTTATAAAGCTGACCTCTTCATGGTTACAGTGTTTACCTGTCTCCATTCCAGCTACCTTTAGCTTCCCTCAGGCTGATTTCCTCTCTGGCCTGGGCTCCCTCATCAGCCTTCTTGTTTGTGTTTCTGTCTTTAGTCTTTTGTCCCACAGATCCAGCTGTACAATGGCTGGGCAGTCTTCCTGGAAGTATCCATATTTCTTTTACAATCCTTTCTGCCTTCCAGGATCTACTTAGGATGAAGTGAATACTCTTCAGTATGGCCTCTAGGGTCCCCTTCATCCAGCTCTGACTTCCATCCTGGCTTTAATACTGCCCTTCCACATACCAGATCTTAGCCTTGGGATGTGTTCAGACTCTGTCCTTATGCCTGTAGACTTCTCTCCAGCATGTGGTGTGGGTCCCACTTAGCTCTGGGTCATACCCATGGGATGGTCTTGTGACATGTGACCACTGTATCTCTCATTGAATTTAGCATATTGTACTAAAGTGAGATTGTTGTCTGCCCCTTTAATGAAGCCTAGTAAATCACACTGGAGTTTGCTTCCCAAAGTGGCTGGTCTGTATTGCTTGATATTTGACAAACACTATGTTCTTTCATGCCTAGGTCAGTGGCAAATGCAAGCCCTATTTCAAAATGTTATTTGGAAAAGAAATAAGTTCACAATTAAAATACTAAAAGAAAATAAAAGACAAACATTTGAAGCTTTCCTCCACTTCCTCTCCCCCCCTCCTCCTTTTCTTCTTCTTCATTGTTTTTGTTTTGAGACAGGGTCTCACTCTATATTCCAGGCTGGCCTAGAACTTACTACATAGTCCAGGCTGGTCTTGGGAACTCATGGTGATTCTTCAGTCTCAGCCTTCCAAGTGTTGGGGTGACAGACGTGGGTAGGGGACAGTCAGTTCTTCTCATTCATTAAAGGGAGGTAAACATGCCAAGGGAACTGGGATGTTTTCCTCAGCTGTGTTTTCTTTTTCTTCCTTAGAACCTCACAAATTATGACCTGTGTAGCATCCTGCTCGGGACGTCCACACTCTTTGTCTGGGTTGGCGTCATCAGATACTTGGGTTACTTTCAGACATACAACGTAAGTTCTCAGATGTGCCACTGTGGCTGACACTTGTTTCTCCTTCATGTTCCACGAGCTGTTTTTCATCCTCCATCCCATCCACACTTTGGTTTTTCAGGTGCTCATTTTAACCATGCAGGCCTCACTGCCCAAAGTTCTCCGGTTCTGCGCTTGTGCTGGTATGATCTACCTGGGGTACACGTTCTGTGGCTGGATTGTCTTGGGACCATACCACGAGAAGGTGTGTAGCACCAGTTCTCTGCACTGAGGGATTGTGGGGGCCTTTACCTCAAGTCGCCACACTTAGCTCCCCCATTCTTCTCCAGAGACACCCTCAATGTCTGTACCCAAAGAACTCTTTTTTTCTATATCTCTGCGTTCTCTTTTTCACAATGTTGAAGTGACTTTAGGATTTTGAAACAAGAACTCCAGGAGATAGGAAAACACATCTCTCACAGTAGTCTGGGTCTCACTAAGGATCTGACACATTTAACCAGCTGATTAGCTATGAACAGTGTTTGCACATGAAATCACTGTTAGCAAACTTTTTTAAAAAAGGTGAGGATATTAGGAAAGAATCACTCTAGTGTGAAGTGTTAGGGTTCACATCCACATTGGCTGAGGCGAATGGAGAAGAGTACATCCCTGCCTTGAAATGAGCATTTCGTTTCTGTTGAAATGAGCACACATCTCTGAGGGTAGTCCTGATCAAGTTTCAGGTCTGTGTATTATCTGAGTTTCTAACCGTTACTTCCCTTCAGTCAGCCTTATAAGCCCAGGGTGGTTAAGCTTACGTTCAGGCATGGTATAATCCCAAGGGCTCTGAGGAAGGAGAAGTATTGTGAGTTCAAGGCCAGCCTGGACTACATGGTGAGTTGTGGGATAGCCTTGAACTCCTTGAAACAAAAGGAGACTCTGTCTCTTAATATAATGGACTACCAGAACATCATCAGAAGAAATCACGAGGCTGTATTCCAAGTCAAACAATAAAAAGAGTCGCTGCATCTTCCAGTATTTCTTCCCCAGTCTCCAGGGCCACTGGAACAGCAGAAAAATGACAGCAGTTACCATCTCTTGTCTGTGGGGTAGTGCTGTGTAACAACATTCCAGGGTCTCTCTCATGTCACACACAGCCCTTTCACACTCCTCAGGCACCCAGCAAGGAAAAATGAGGCAGAGAACACAAAGAATTTAACAGCTCAACCTAAGTTCTGACCTTGCCATTAACCAAAATACGTAGTTTGTAAGTTGTTCACAGAGTGAGGGATACACACAGCTCAGACCCTCCATGCTGTCTTATCCAACCAAACCCTAGTGTGGAACACCCAGATTCCCTTTCTGTCACATTTAATGTGTCAAAAAAGAGTCTAGATTTTCTTACTAGGAAAACAAAACAGTACAGTGAAAAAAGGGACAATCTCCAGCTTGACAGCAAATCTTGATGATCCTATTGATTTTTCCCGCTTCGTGTCACTTCTTGAAGGTGACTCATGGGTAAGGATTGTTTTTTGATATGATAGCTGTAACAGGAGAGCTCACTGTCTTAGAGAATTTGCATTTTTCTTTCTCTCGTCTCCTATTCCTGGAGCAGCTTTGCCTCTCTGTCACTAGAGGGCACTGTTGTACTGTGTGGAATAAATACTGGGCCTAACCTGGCTTTCATCAATCCACTGGTCCCAAGACAGCTGGACAAGTGGCCCTATGTCCTCTGTCACTCTTTCCTTGCAGTTCTTCTGTCTGCAGTCATTATTCTGGAAGGTACTCAGTTAATACTGTTTGAAGTTCATCGAATGTCTGCTATGTTTTAGCTTTTTGTTAGGCCTGGTGTCCAAGTTCTTTATCTCCCTCTGTTACCCCTCCCATTAACTTTCTGTCACCGTGATAAAACATTCAGCAGATCAATTTTTAAGGTTTATTTTAGCTCACGGCTTCAGTCCAGGGTGACTTGGCCCCGTTGCCTTAGGGCATGTGACCAGGCAGGGCATCATGCTGGGACATGATAGAGGACGTATCGCTGCATGGTAGCCAAAAAGGAAACAGGGAAACAGGGTTTCCAATAACCTCTTCAAAGAATACCCTGAGTGGTCTCCTACTAGGCAATACATCTTAAAGGTTCCCGATGGTGCCACAGCTCAGAGACTAAGCCTTTAACACATGGGCTTTGGGGGACCTTTTGAGATTCAATCTCCTGTACCTCGCCTTCTCTTCCCTGTGAGATGATTCCATTCTTTACTGAGAACAAGAACCTTAATATACCAAGCCATTTTCTGCAGTTACCAAGATGGCAAATGGCAGCGTCCCACCTGGCCTTCCTGGCCTCCATATTCACACTTTGACTAATACCCTGTGGCGCTTTGTTTGGTATTGTCTAGTGCACACCATTGTAAAAGAACATGCAGTTTGAGCCGAGAGGCAGAGCGGTACTTGTGGCTCCACTGTAAGATGAAAGTCCCCTCATCAGTTGTGTTCCTGTAACGCGTGTCAAGATCACCTGCTGAAAAAACTGGTCACATGCTCGTGAGCCTGATTGCATTCCAGCATGCAAGTCTTTGTCCTTCCAAAGATTGTAGGTGAAGCCGGGGTGCTCTGGGCCGGTACTGTCCAAAGAACACGAAATGCGAGCCACAAATGCAGTCGTGTGCACCCTTCAACCTATTCTAACATTCTCATCTTCCTGGTGCTACCTCCCGAGTCCTTGGATCACAGGCGTGCGTCACTATGACCTGTCTATGCAGGACTATGGTTCGAATCCATGGATGGTGGCCTTCAAGGCAAGCAGTCTGCCAACTGGGCAACATGCCCAGGTCCAAACATCTCATTTTCACAGTCTACACGTCATGTGCTCAACAGCTGCACTGACGGTGGGGGCAGGAGGCGGGGCGCTACCATTTGGACCTGTTTCTCACTAAGCTCCAGTTCCCTTTAACCCCCCCCCCCCACCTCCCAGAAAGTAAGATAACAAGGAGTATCTCTAGCACTCCCTGCTGGTCTTTGAAGGTATCTTGGTCCCATCCTTACCAGGCTGATAGGCTGGGAGAATGCAGAGTTGAGTTTGTTCGTAAACGCAGAGGCCAGTGTGGTGAGCCCTGTCAGCCCAGTTCTGGAATTTGGTGCTTTTGTGCCCAGTATGGCTTCTGCTTTAAATTGGAAGCTGGAAAGGTTTACTGTCCCCATCAGCATCCTCCCTCAAACTGATCTGTTAGAATGTCCAGGTTGTTCCAGTAGCTATTGAATGAGAGGCCCCTCGGTGTTATCCAAACCCTAGAACTGCTGAGCATTGCTACTAACATTCGTTAGCACTTTTAGAATCACAGCAACTTTGAGTGTGAAAGCCACACATCATTTCAAACAAACAAACAAAAATCTCTAAAGGGAAGATGTCAGGAAAATTCTTATTTGATGCAACTGATTAGGAGCCAAAGCCCCAAAATCTTTAGCCTCCTGTCTCCCTGTTACACATCTTATTTCAGCAGTTCAACTCAAGAAACAAACAAAGAAACAAAAAAGTCACATTGATGTTCATTTCCAGCACTAATGGACTTTGGCACCGTGGTCCTTGAAGACGTCTGGCCACAGAGACCTAAAGGCTGCTGATGATCTTCCAAACCACATTTTGAATTATTAAGCATTTCTCTAATGTGGCTTTTATACTTCCCGTCTCCAGGGAACTTTTTTTATATGATGCATGAATAATAGTTTTGCATTATGCCCATTTTACAAATAAGAACAAGACATTGAAAAGTCATTGCAATTTGCTGAGGCCATGGACAAAATTGTAAAATTTCCAAGGCTTCTTCTGGTCTTGCCCAGAAACTTTACTTATTCAAAATAATCATGAGCTAGCTAAAACATTTTACCTAAATATTATAAGAGATTCTTGCTACCTGCACTCAGAACATAGTTTAAATCATTCTGACCTAAGCCATTGCAGGTTATATCTACATTCAAATGAACTTTTTTTTGTTTTGTTTTGTTTTTTGTTTTTGTTTTGGCTCGCTCACAAACATCATGTGTGACGTAAATGTTTTGTTTCTTTCTGTGATTTCATTGGACTGCAGGACTTTTAATGGAATACCTATTGGCTGTTTATTAATCATCTCTGCACACACAGCTCTGTGGGGGCTGAGGTCCTAGAAGGCAGACTGTGGCTCATCCTTTTTCATGTTTCTGGTGCCCACCCTGGTGCCTGAAATCTATCAAGTTCTCAGCAAGTTGACTGATGAGAGACAGTTGACCTGCCTTTCAGGGAATGATAGTTAACCAAAATTGCCTACCTAGACTGAGAATCGCCTCTAGGCATAAACATTTGGACATTTCCAGAAAGTTCTAATAGAGGAGGGAGGACACATCTTGAGTGTGAGAGGCACCATCTCAGGGCTCAGAGTCCAGAATGAATAAAGAGGGAAAAAGAAGAGAACCAGGGAGGGCCCCGACTCTGTCCCACTGTTGAACGCTGCCATTGCCCTGCCTTCCTGCAAGGATGGATTGTATATCCCCTCCAAACCAAGAGCAAGAGAAATCCTCCCTCCTTGCCAGGTATTTGTTCACAGTGACAAGAAAAGCAGCTAGAGACAGGGGCTTGCCATTGCTGAGAGCTATCCCATGTGCTGTCCAACTGGAGGCCCTTTAGTACCTGTCCTTGGCCTCTTTTATGCTCATTTGTTTGGAATTTGGCCACTAAAACTGACTTTGGTTATAGTCTGTTCTTGTGGTAGAAAATGACCCGGTATCCACTAGTTACTTCATCAGGTCTTTGCTTAACTTGGTGGCCTAGAATAGCCTTATTTGTACACAGGAGACAGAGGTATAATGGTTATGAATATATTAATGGTAAGATGAGCATTGTGTCTGTATTGATAGTGTCCACACAGGAAGCTAATACATGTATCTGATAGTACTGACCAATGAGCTATGTGAAGTTCCGAACCAGGAAGCACGAAGTGTTAGGGTCCTTCATGCAAAAGAAAGAGATCGACCAGGCTACAAAAGAAATGATGAGAACCACCATGCTGTTAGAATTTCACTGGCATCCAGAGACGCCAACGTTAGCCTTTTTGTCTTAAGCTTGGTGACAGTGGGGAAGATGTTGGGAACTTCCTGTCTTACTGTTACAAAGTCTGCACATGCATTATTAGGAGATCTGCTCAACTGGATACTTCCTCCAGGACTCCCTCTCTTCAGGGTTGACTTGGCAAGGGCGTGAAAGTGATCACTTTCTGAGATACGTTTTCATACCCACTCTGTGCCCACACATCCTGCCCTGCTCCATCTCACAATAGGACGACACATATAAAATGTTACATTTTCTCTACAACTGAGGTGTAGAAAAGCATTTCAGAGCAATTAGAAGGCAGTCCTACCACATTCTGTGCAGTTCCTTACTGATAATGGAGCAGGACTGCAGCTTACAGTGGGTTTTATCCCCAAGGAGACTTTGAATTAGCCCTTGAATGGTGACTTTGTTTGATGCAGAGGGGAAGGAAGAATACATGAGATGAAGATACTAAATTCTATCAGGGTCATGTGCTATGGGGAAACTAAGCCCAGGTGTGAATATCCACAAGAAGGAACCGTGTCGGCGACATGGAAGAAGGGCTTATTAGAACCTTCTGTGCTTATGTTTTCAGTCTTCATGGCCATAAGCAAGAGAAATGGCTTCAAAGTTATCTTTAATGAGTTTTAGGGAATTTTGTTTTGGATTTCAGGGTAAAGAGACTGGCGTGCAAAAGACTTCCCTAGAAGTTTCTGTAATGGTCCAATATTAGCACTGACATCAGAGTGGAAGAGGGTGGCTCATATCATAAAGCACAGAGGCCTTGGGGCCCCAAAGAGTGAGGAAGACTGGCCAAGCCAGCACAGAGTTGAATATACTCTATTATGTTGGTACAGGTGTTTCTTTTGGTTGGAGGCTGGAATAAGTTGTAGGAAGATAGGGATTTGGAAGGAGAGCCCTTCTCCTGGATAGGGTGATGGAGGTTCATTTTGCTACCTGTGACGTGACAGCATGTCCCTCCTCCCCTACAAGGATGTCCCAGATGTTTACTGAGGCCTTGGGTATACTCAAGGCCATGCTCAATTGATGGCCATAGAGACGCCGACCCCTAATGTCAGAAATGATTACAAACTCTACAATAGCTCATTTCACGTATTTCTGAAAAACAGATCATCTTCTGTTTATTAAGTCATTATTACTCCATCAGTTTTTCATATTCATCTGCTATTTAGACCCCTGGCTCCGGGGGCATGTTTATTAGTGGCATACAGTTTGTTTTAGTGGAGATGGAGACAGTTTGATAGCTCCTTAAAGCCAAGACGGTGGGCTGTGGATTCTACTGATATTCACTGTTAGCCTTGGATCAGTGCTTAAGCTCCTTGTGTATACTTTCAGCCGAACAACCTAATGTCTGAGTTCCCACCTGGTACCTCAGCTATACCATGTCTAAGATCGTCTATTAATAGCCTATGAATAGTAATTTTTCTTGTGGCTGTGAGAAAATAATTAACAAAAGAAACTGAAGGAAGGGTTTGCCTTGACTTAGTTTTAGGTTACCTTCCGTCATTGTAGAGAAGTCCCAGTGGTGAGACCATGAGGTGGTTGGCTGGTCATGTGGCATCCCCAGTCAGGAAGCAGAGAGAGATGGAAACTGATACTCAGCTCACTTTCTCCATTTTAGTCAGCCTTGGATCAGAGCCCATGTAATGTTGCCACCTACATATAGGGTGGCTCTTCCCACCAAAGTGTAATATAAACTCCTCAGAGACCTGCCAGGGGTGTGACAGGATCCTAGGCGATTCTGGATCTGGTCAAATCAGCAATCAGGGTTTCTACAGAGTCTCTCTCTGGCTAGGACTCTGCCTCACTTGGACTCCTGATGTCACCCCTGACTGGCATCCATCCTTGGGCTACTCCTGCTCTAGGAGATATCCCACATGCTATTAGTTTTTAAAGAATTATGTGTCAAATCACATTGATCCCATGGCTGACATGTCCCTCACTCAAGTCTGCTTGTGAGCTGGTGTGAGTCTAATGTCTGCCCAAGTCTCAATGAGGGCCTGAGGAATTCAGCACAAATGTGTGTCTCAAGCACCACACTTTCCAATAGCCACTGAATATAATCTTTTCCTCCCCTCCCTGAGAACTAGTTTGGAGTGTCACTGACATAGTATGGCTCACCTCAGCCCTGCCACAGCCCTTGTTGTCTACCTTAGCTGTGGCCTGTCTCCTTTTTGAGGTAGGAAGTTCCTGGAAAAGTGTTTATCCTGTGGTTGGGAAGACTATTGTATAACCACTTAGGACAGCCCTTTTATCTTGTATTGACAAGCAGATAGTTGTGTTAGGAAGACTACATCAGGACCAGTGCCTAAGCCACACAAGTGCTATGTTGGCATCCTTGGGTGTTCCCTTCTGCTGAGAAAAGTGCTCAGTGGCCAGTGTGTGGGGACAAGAGTCAGTCCGTATGTTGCTGGGTGTAGTAGACACTACAGTTTAACTAATGGCAAAAACAGCTTGAAAAAAATAAGCTCCCTGCAGCTCCCTGCAGCTCCCTGCAGCTCCCTGCAGCTCCCTGCAGCTCCTTGCAGCTCCCTGCAGCTCCCTGCTTCCCATGGTGCCCAGGCTCAGGAGTTCCTTTGTGTTTCCCCTTGCAGTTTGAAAATCTGAACATAGTAGCAGAATGCCTGTTTTCTCTCGTCAACGGAGATGACATGTTCGCCACCTTTGCTCAGATCCAGCAGAAGAGCACCCTGGTGTGGCTGTTCAGCCGCCTCTACTTGTACTCCTTCATCAGCCTGTTTATATACATGGTCCTCAGCCTTTTCATTGCTCTCATCACCGATTCTTATGACACCATTAAGGTAAGTCATGGTCAGTGTTTGCTGCCAAAAAGCATCATAAATTTTGTATGGACTGGAGCACATGAGAAAAGGCTGTGATCTTATTGAAATATAATTTTATCCACCTTTTAAAAACTTTAGAAAATAAGCCTCTTTTGTTCTGGTAGCTAATTTTAAGTATGTTCTTGTCTCAGTTCAGGGTTTCTGTTGCTGTGATAAAACACCACGACCAAAAGCAATTTGGAGAGGAAAGGGTTTATTCGGTTTACACTTCCATGCCACAAATCCATCATCAAAGGAAGTCAGGACAGGAATTTAAACAGGGCAGGAACCTGGAGGCCGGAGCTGATGCAGAGGCCATGGAGGACTGCTGCTTACTAGCTGGCTCCTCAGCCTGCTTTTTCATAGAACTCAGGACCACCAGCCCAGGGATGGCACCAGCCACGATGGGCTCCACTCCCCTCCATCAATCACTAATGAAGAAAGTGCCCTAAAGACAGATCTTAGGGAGGCATTTTCTCAATGGACGTTCCCTCCTTTCAGATGACTCTAGCTTGTGGCAAGTTGACATAAACAGGCTAGCACAGTACCTGAAACATTTTATTTGTTACCCTGGTTTGGATTGGAGACATACTGGGAAAAAGAGAGAAGCAATAAAAGCTGACTATGATGAACTTAACAGCAGACTGCTGTTCGTGGCACAGCTGTCTAGCTGCTCCTGCCTGGATGGCTACCTGGGACTCAGGTTTAAGTGTAAAATCCAGGAATGGGAGGTGATCACCACCCTGACAACCGATAACTTATGGTGACATGCCGTATACACTTATGGTGTACACTTTCCTAAGGTGAAGAAGAGCTCAGTTCTGGCTTTCCTAAGTCCTGGTGCATCCCTCGCGCTTTCAGACTGGGCCTGTGTGGTTGATGGATGACTCTCAGGAAGCTCACTGTCTTGGAAGCTGGTACCTCCACAGCAGATAGTTGTGTTAGGAAGACTACATCAGGACCAGCGCCTAAGCCACACAAGTGCTATGTTGGCATCCTTGGGCATTCCCTTCCACTGAGAAAAGTGCTCAGTGGCCAGGGCGTGGGGACAAGAGTCAGAGTGCGCATGGTAGTTGGCTCTTGCAGCAGGGTGTTTTGGGACACTATTTCAGGCTCTTGCCATGAAGAACCATGTCTTTGACATGGTCAAAGTTGATGTGAGTGTCCTTGTGTGGGGCAAGTATCATTGTTGAGATGGATGAAGTTACTAAACATGACTGGATGCTAGGGAATTTTTGTCTGTCAGAGAAAAAGCTACCCCCTGTCCCACTCTGTGGTGAACTTCTGTGTAAGCAGAGAATGTGGGTTACATCCCTGTCAGACTCTAGGTGGGCAGTGTGTGCAGTGAAAATTATCTGTTGGTCTTGTGATTCACACCCTACCTTTCTGTTATGACTATGTCTTTCATTCTTCTTTTTAACACACTTCTTCTCCCTTCTCCCCTGGCTTGTTTTCTGGAGTTTTCCTTCCCATTGTTCTCAGTTCCCATGGCCTCCCTGGCTTAGCTGTTCTGGGTCTGACAGATTGGTCCTTCATTGTTCATAGTACTTCTCGGATCTGAACTAATACTGCAGGAGTTTCATTTCACAAAGGTGGGTTTGTTTTGTTGACAAAGGGAACAATTTCTCATGCCCTAGAAAAGAGGTAACAGCATTTTGTGCTTTTCAAAAGAAATACCAGCAGAATGGGTTTCCTGAAACGGATCTGCAAAAATTCCTGAAGGAACACAGTAGCAAAGATGGGTACCAGAAGGAGCCATCGGCCTTGCTGTCCTGTGTCTGCTGTCTGAGGAGGTTGGTATTGTATTTGTAGTGAGAAGAAAGTCATTCCCAACTGAACACTGCACTCTGAAATCAGCCTGTGGTGGGAAATGGTTGTTGTTGTTATTCTTCCCTCCTGCACAGACTTGTTTGAGAAATAAATTGTTTCTTGTAAAACAATGCTCTACACAATGAGGTTTGTGTAGAAAGACATGATTGAAAGTCTTAGGGATCTGATGATTAACTTAGAAGGAGATGAACTGTGACCAGAGTCAGGAGGTTGGACTCTTAAGGAATCAAAGGAAGAGGTCAGAGTGCATGTTTTGGAGGCAGACCTCCCGGCATGTCAAAGGCATCTTCTCTCCTCACAGGATGTTCAAGAAATCAGCTCATTGAACAGACTGGGGACCTGCTGGAGAGGAAGCTACTGGTGTCCGTCTTAGTTACTTTCCTATTTTTCTGACAGGACACCAAGACAAAGGCAACACAGAGATTAAAAGAGTTGAAGCCATAACCATTATGGCGAGGAACATGGCGGCAGGCAGGCTTGGCACTGGAGCAGTAGCTGAGAGCTTACATCTTGATTCACAAGCATAAGGCAGAGAGACAGCTAACTGGGAATGGCATGGGCTTTTGAAACCTCAAAGCCCCCTCCAAGTGAAAACACCCCCAACAAGGCCACACCTCCTAATCATTCCCAAATAGTTCCACCAACTGGGGACTAAGTATTCAAATATATAATCCTATGGGGACCATTCTCATTCAAACCACCACAATGTTCTTGGTTAAAAGTATGTATAAGCAGCTCCTCATTCCTAGCAGGGCTTGGCTGCCAGCTGTTGGGACTCTGAGAGAAATGATCTGACTTTCAGTGACAAGACTGTGCTACACAGTTGCGTGGGGACCAGAATGGAGGTCAGATGGGGATGATTTTCTGAAATGTACCCATCTGCATTTTCACCTGGGTCATGGGTGGATATTTTTAATGTAGTAAGCCCTGCTAGAAATGAAGAGCTACTGATTCCTTGTCCCTGTTTTTTGAGGATGATTCCATAAATCAAATTTCTAAAGGAAGATAGGAGATCATAGCTACTTAAGCTCACATGACGTATTTTTTCTGTCAATCAAATCACACTGCATCTTGAGGTTTGCAATGAGATAATAGAGTACATCCAGAGGATGTCTGGTAAACATAAGATGAGGTCTTCTGAGACATTTTTAAAATTGCATCTCATCCTCTCAGAACATTAAATTATTTGCTGTGGATGCCAGGATAAAGGAAAATTAATTTTCTTAATTGGCCCCTGCCTCCTAAGAAGTGGGCAGGATAAGGCGGGTCTCTCGGGGTTGCCTTGCTGAATGTAGTTATTGTATTCATGGGTTCTCCTGTTGTTGTGTCAAATCATTCAGTGAAAAGCAATGTAAGGGAACAAGGGTTCATTTCACTCAGGGTTTGACCAAGTGAAGCGTGGCAGCTGAACAGGTGGCAGCAGGGCACGTCACACATACACAGCTAAGAAGCAGAAAGAAATGAGTACTTGTGCCGGTTGACCTCCTTCTCCCCTTTCAGTCACTCCAAGATAGGGCTGTGCACATTCAGTGTATTCTTTCTACTTCAGTTAAACATCTCTAGAAATACCCACAAAGATGTGCCCAGACATATATAACCTACACCTCTCCTTGATACCTGAAGGATGAGCCTGGCGGCCTCAAATTCCTCTTCTTGGGCTTACATGATGTGGCACTTTGGAGAGAAAGGCTGGGTTAGGGAGCTATGAGTTGTCAAATGTTCTTTACTATGAAGGAGGGTGCCTGGCCCTTCTAGCCATTGATAAGGCTCTGCTAGAACAGAGTCCTAAGAGACGATGGCTGCTCACAGGTTGTTTTCAGAAGTCTCTATCCAAACCTCTAAGTATGTATGTACATTTCCCTTTCTCAGTTTTCTTCCTTTTTCACATTTTGCTCATATAAGCAATGTATGTCTAGAATACCGAGTATTCCAATCTTTTTGTAAAGATTCTGGGGTATCCAGGTGGGCTATAGCTCAGTGGTAGAACAGTTGTCTACACTAGACAAGGCCCTCAATTTGATCCCTAGCATCACTATATGAATAATGAAGTAAAAAAAAAAAAAAGCTGTAAATGTCAGGTATGGTGATGCATGTATTCTGGGAGGGGAAGCAGAAGGATTAGAAATTGATGGTCATCTTCAGCTACACCCTCAGCTACATAGTTTGAGGCCAGCCTCATCATTCTCTTTTTTCTTCATCTCCTTTTCTGTTACAGGAGAAGAAGTGATGACCACTTGATTCTCATTGACTAAAACCCTTTGCTAATCAATCAAGTCCAGACCTGTTCATCCTGTGGTAACCCAGAGAGACCCCAGAGGAAGCAGCAGTTTACTGAAAGGTTGCCTTACTGAAATGTGGATCCAGAAGGAGAGGGGTCCATGAGCTGCTGACCCGAAGTGACATTCCAAAGTTACTTTTTATAAATATGGAGGGTAGAGAATAGGCCCCTCCTGGGAATTAATGTGACAGAAGTGATAATGTAATTCACCAGTTGTCTGTTAATTTGTGACATCATAATGTTGGGATGGAAAAAAAATACTTCCATTTCAGAGTGTGTAAGCAATATTTAGAGCCAAGTAAAGATGGATGTTTATTGCCAGAAAAATACTTGTTTTAAAATGTGATCCTTGGATTTGAAGACATTTGTCAGTTCATGGTCAGCACAGACATGAATTTGGTTCTGATACCAAATTAAGACTTGAAGCTGGAGAACTGGTAAACCATGTTAGACTCACACTCACACATTAACAGAAAGATGGCTAGAAGATCTCAGATCCTGGCTGGTTGTACTATGAGCTTGCTTCTTCAACATGACATGTGGTGTCCGTTATCATGGCCAGTGGGATGAAACAGGAAGTCTGGATGTCTCCTCAGTTGAGGTTTCCTTGGACTGCACACGTTATGAGTGGCTCTAAACTTGGAGTAGCCACCTATTTCATGAGTCATCTCCACTGTGGTGAGGATTTACCTTTGTCAAGCATGGAAATGTGGTGCATTTTTCCTTAAATAAATTTATTTTCATGATGCTGTATTGTACTATTACTGTGTGTTAAAATGCAATGTCTCTCAACAGCTACCAAGTGGGAGTTTCATATCACACCGTCCCTCTTAACTACTTTGTCTACATGAGAGATCTCTCATTTTTAAAGAAGTAGTGAAGGGATTATGGGGGTTGGTCTGTAGAAGCTATTTAATAACGTTTTGTGCTAATGACAAGAGATTAAGATCACCTTAAATATAGATTGTCATAGATGAGCTGTCTCAGGGCTATGTGGTCTACTGGTGCAGAGTGAACATTGAATGAGCATCTGAGAGCTGTTTCTGCTTTTTCTGGGTTTGCACCCAAAACCCTGTTGTCAAGAATCAGTTGTCTGATTCTCCATGTGTTCCCTGATCTTCTCCATATGCTTACATCAAGTCTAGGCAGAGAAAATCATGCAGTTAATAACATTAAGATTTTTTTTAAATACTTTATTTTTTTTCTTCAAGTTACATCTCAGTCACAAACCCCTCCCTATTCCCCCTTCCTATCCCGCCCTTCCACCCTCTTCCTCCCAGAAGTTTCCCCTTTCAGTCCAACAGATGGTTCCTTCTCTTATAACAGTAAGTATTATACAAAACAACAGATATAAATATGCCACATTTATGAGAGTTAAATGGCCCAGTATACCTTCCCAATGTCCAGTTTATACATATTTGGCCCCTGACTTTAACATTCTACTATCTAACCATCTCCATGAGTTTAAAGGTCTATATCTGACTCAACATTCATACTAACTTGCAACACACTTTTAAGAGTATCTTCTTAGATCTATAACATCCTCTTGATTCCCAAACAACTCAAAATTTAACTATGAGACTCTAGCTGTCTATTCTTCAACCACCTCAGAGACCTGAGAGGGATAAATATATCTGCTTATATAGGAAGTGCAGGGCCTGCAGCTTCCAAAACTAAGAAAGGACATACCAATGACTGCCTGGACAGTTCCCATTTTCTCTCCATACATTCCAGCATCAATCTTCAGCCTTTGGGTCCTGTTTCTCTGACAGACATTTGTTGTAGAGCAGGGATTATGAAGGACTTACCTACCCTGTCTTGGCAGAGTTAGGCTGTCGACTTCCCTGCTACCAAGTTTTGTCCTTTTTGGACAGCAGTCTGTCTGCAGTTGGTGCAAGGGTTTTTTTTCATGCCAAGAGATAGGCTTGCCACTAATTCAACCATTTTACAGTGGAGGTTCTTCGATGCTTATCTTCTACTTGGAGTAGAATAGGGGGTGCTGTCAGGTGCTGATATGTCTCGATATCAAAAAAAAATCTTGATTTAAGATAACATCTTTGAATGCCATATTCTGCAGATCTCTAGGGGTTTTTGAAGATGCCCTATCCATCTCTTGTATTTAGATAAGCAAATGTTGCTTGTCTCTTAGCAACTTGATTACTGGGTAGTTTAGAGAATATCTGTGATAGACTGTCATAGTAGCTAACAAAGTGACATGTTTGCATGACTAGGAGTTTGTTTTACTTAACTATCCTAGACTGTTTTAGACGGTTGGTATCAAGAGGCCAGAGCTTCACATTTTATTTTTAAGTATCTCTAGGTATGATACCATTAGGAAGCGTTACCTTTAATTTTGTATCAATATACAAAGATCTATTCAATTGTGGTTAAATATACTCTTAATTATGTATCAATATACAAAGATCAATGCCTATGTAGCCCAATACAATCTTAATATTACGTCCATATACAAGGGTCAATACCATTGTGGCCAACTATAATCTTAATTTTGTATCAATATACAAAGATCAATACCGATGTAATCCAATACAATCTTATTTTTTCACAATAAACAATGGTCAATACCACTTTAGCCAAATAAACTACTAATTTTGTATCAATATACAAAGGTATAAGGGCATATTCAATAATCTGCCCCTTTTTCTTGGACCTTCCTTGCTATGTCTATATCTCATTTTTCTCAAGCCTATGCACTCCTACATAGGAGAGGAAGAAGGATACAGAAAAGGAAAAGTAGGACCGTTCAGCTCTACACAATGCCCCGGCAGGAACCTCAGTGAAGCCTGCAAGATCAGCTTCTGCCTACAAACCCCTTAGGTCATCTAAACAGCTGAGAACAGAAGGAATGAACATAAAAGGAGTGTACTAACATTTTTAACCATTTTTTCCATTTGGGTTTGGGCCCCAAACAGGTCTACTACGACCCAAATCAGCAGGAAGTCACTTTAAGAGAGCGACGTCCCATGCCCAGAGGGTGGGGAAGGTGTTTCTCCGCTGTAACCGAACTTTTAAATTATTGTTTATTTAACACTTATTTATTT
>CAJQZJ010032618.1:2883132-2904700 GCA_907164525.1 Lophiomys imhausi | reverse complement strand
AGACTGTATCAGAAACTTAGGTATTCATTAAATCTAACTTATATTAATCTATCAGTCCCTTCACTCCGCCCTTCTTTTTGGTTATTTGAAGGATAACTGAAAACTCCGATATTTAAGGGAAGAGATTACAAGCTGATAAATGGTCCTGTTTAATGGGTTTTGGAGGTTAGCCCCAGGGACTTCCTACTTTTCCTTTTCTGTAACATTAAGATTTATAAGCATGTAAATGACTCATGCCAGGTTGTCTTTACTGTCCTTAGGGACAACCTGAGTTCTGTTTCCAGCACCCACATTGTGACTCATAAGTCTCCATAATTCCAATTCCAGGGATTACATGCCTTTTTCTGACATCTGCAGAAAGTTACAGATGCATACATGCAAGCAAAATGCTGATACACATAATGGAAATAAACCTTAAAATTCTTTTGAAAGGAAAAAAACTCAAGCCTACGCATAGAATGCTTAGTTAAAATGTCCATTTTACCTAATTTTTCTTTTTAAAGAAAATTTCAAGAGTCATAGGGCTTGGTTTTAAAACAAAAGATCATCAGACTAAGGCTCTAGAACTCTTTGCCTGGTTCCAGATCAGTATATGATTAAGCCATTACTAGCTTAGTTGGGTCTAAGCAGACTAGATTTCCAGTCTTCAGCTTGGACTGCCATTTGAATAGAAAATTAATGATGGTCTCATCCATTCTTAGCTAGGTTTTAAAACTGGCTTTTCTGTTTCCTTTCATTTCTTTTTGTTCCAGTTGGACTTTCAGGAAGAAATATATTTTTCAAGGTTACTGGGGAAACATTGTTTCTTCTTTTAGTCGTTTTAAACAATTGCCACTTTTCTCACTGTTATCTCTTGGAACAATGTAGTGTGGTAGCTGCTAACAGACACATCTCAGACAAACCACTTCCTGAGCGGAGATACATGCTTCTATGTTTAGTTGCATTCTGAAATCTCCACCCCTTGTAGAAATCACCTCTTTGACTTACAATGACACAGTCGAAGCAGCACATAGTATCTTAAGCTTACTGAATTAGAATGGCAGAAGCAACATTTCATGGGAGCCACCCAGTCACAGTTCTACTCATCCTGTAGCTTTGGGGCTCAGGACAAGTCACTTTCTGCCTTGAGGTGATAGTGATAAGTCTCAGTGTCTTAGATTGACATTTGGGTCCCTTAGCTCCTGTTGCAAACTCTGCCACTAGTGTGGACCATGAGTCCCTTTCCCTTCCATCCTCTGCTGTATTTAGAAGTAGAACTGCAATGGTGTGGACAGAAAGCATTGTCTTCTGTCGCTAGTCTGTCTGAGATCTTCTACTATCTGAGTTTCTTTGGACAGGATACAATGTGTCTCCATTTCTCCATTTGCAAAATGGAGATTGTGAAAATTAAAAGAGTCAAATTAAAGTTCATAGAAGGGCATGGCTCTTAATTGCTATACTACCACACCATTAAAAATGCCCACCTTGCTTGGTGTACAAATGTGCACATTTATTCACGTGGGCCAGCCAGGAAGATCTTCATTGTTCTATGTGATTACTGCACACTCTTGCTGGACTTTGTTTGGGCAGGACTTTAGGGGCATAAAAATCCACCTCTAGTCCTGTCCTGGAGACAATGAGTAATTCATCTCTAGGAGTGCACAAGTGCCCTTGGAGTGTTCAGGATGGAGTTGCCTAAATGTCCTGCCACTGGGTTCCCTGCTGTCCAGAGGAGATTGATGGTGCAGTGTTAAGCATTCTAAATGTTAATTAATTGGTCCTGCTTGCTGTCTGTTTCTTACATTGACTCTGATTGGTTAAATAAAATGCCAAGGCCTGAGATTGGGCAAAGACAGAGAAAGGTGGGACTTCCTGAGATTAGAACAGGAAGCCTGTGCTTTAGACAGAGAATTAAAGCATTCCAGACAGGAGCAGGAAGAAGAGGAGGCACACCATGGGTTAGAGAAAAGAACCTCATTCCACATGGCCAGGAACATCGGCATATCGTGGAGAATGGCAGTCCAAGGGGACGTGTGTATATATGGGGTCATATTTGGGTAATAGAATTAAGAGCTGGCTTAGATAGGCCAGGATTGCACAACTCAGGCCAAGGCTTGTTAAAATCCATGCGGTCTCTGTGTATTCATTTATAATGGCTGCTTAAAGATTAACAACTGCCAAGCCAATTAATATAATATAAATACTGGTTAAATAGTTTAATTAGCCATATTTTTTTTTTACAGGAGATGATAAAGGACCCGAAGAAAACACACTCTCACAGTCCCCAGTCCTCTACCAGGGTCTTTTGTGTCCCCAGTCAGACTTGCCCAACAGCAAAATGCAGGGCAGCTTCATTCTCAGCCCAAGTTTATCCAATGTATGGCAGGTAAGAGTTACTTACCCAAAGCTCCACATTTCTTTTTTCATTGTGGAATGTTTTGTTCTGACTCACAGTTGAAGACACAGCCAGCCTATCATGGCAGAAAAGGTAAGATATGGCTACTGGAACCACTCTTGGATTCCTTCTCCCCATTTCTAAATTCAGTCCAGGACTGGCACTGCTTGCATTTAGGGTGGGGTTTACCCCTCAGTTCATCCTTTCAGCAAGGGCTGTCACGCCAGTCACACCAGAGCATTTCTTTTTTGTTTTTTTCAACATTTATTTATTTCTTCAAGTTTCATCTCAATCGCAGCTCCTTCCCTCCTCCCCTCCCAGTCCCACCCTCCTGTCCTCTTCCCCCTCTCCCTCCTTCCTCTTTTTTTTAATTTAAGGTATATCTTCCCCTCCAACATCTCCCCCCTTTAGTCCAATAAAAGGCTTTTTTTTCTTATAACAATAAATATAATACAAAACATTAAGAACACTTAGGCAACAATTATGAAAGTTATAAGGTATAACATACATTCCCAATGTCCAGTCCATATGTATTTGGCAACTAATAAAAATATTCTATTATCTAACTCGAATTTAAAGTTCTATACCTAACTCAGTTTCCTTCCTAACTTGCATTACGATTATAAAAAAAAAATCTTCTTAGACCTAGAACATCCTTTTTATTCCTAAACAACTTGAAACTTAACTGTGAAACTATAACTGTCTAGTGTTCAACCACATCAGAGACCTGAGAAGGATAAATATATCTGATTATACAGGAAGTGCAAAGCAAACAACTTCCAAAAGTAAGAAATGACAGGCAACTGGCTGCCTGGACAGTCCCCAATTTCTCTCCATACATTAGAGCACCTATCTTCAGCCTCTTAGCCCAGTATCTCTGACAGACATTAATTGTAAAGCAGGAATTATGAAGGACTTGCCTACCCTGTCTTGGCAGAGCCAGAGTGTTGACTTACCTGCTTCCAAGTTTTGTCCTTTTTGGACAGCATTCTGTCTACAGTTGAAGCAAGGAATTTTTCTTCCCCAGTGGCTAGCTTGCTTCTAATGCAGCCATCTCCAAATGGAGATTCTTCGATGCTCATCATCTTCTTGGAGTAGAATGGGGGGTGCTGTCAGGAGCTGACATGTCTCAATACCAAAAAAAAAAATCTTAAGTTAAGAAAACATCTTTGAATGTCATATTCTACAGATGTCTTGAGGTTTTTGAAGACCATCTATCTATCGCCGTATATTTGAATAAGCAAATGTTGTTTATCTCTTAGCAACTTGATTTCTGATTAACTCAGAAAACATCTGTGATATACTAAACTAGTACCTAACAAAACAACAAGTTTGAATGACTATTAGTTTAAATTTCTTAATTATCCTAAACAGTTTGTGATAGTTGTTATCAAAAGGGCTAGAACTTCACATTGCATTTTTTATGTTTATTTATTACTTCAGGTTACATCTCCACCACAGTGTCCTCTTTCCACCTCTCCCACCCTTTACCCCCTATCCCTTCCAACCCAATCCTCCAGAGTGGAGTGTCCCTACATAACAGTTCCCCGCCCCAGTTCAGCAGTCATATGAGGGCCAAGAGCCTCCTCATACACTGAGGACCTACAAGGCAGCACCACTAGGGAAAGTATCTCATTGTCAGACAACAAAGTATATTTTCCTATTCCTTTTGGTGAATTGGTTGTAGTGTAGTTATCCTGTACTATATGGCTAAAATCTGATTATAAGTGAATAGATGCCATGTGCATCCTTTTGAGTCTGGGTTAGCTCGTTTAGGATGAGCTTCTCTAGTTCCATCCATTTGGTTGCAAATTGCATGATTTCATTGTTTCTGATGGCTGAGTAGTATTCCATTGTGTAGATGAACCATAGTTTTTTTTTTTTAATCCATTCCTCAGTTGAGGGACATCTGGGTTGTTTTCAGTTTCTAGTTATTACAAATAAGGCTGCTATAAACATAGATGAGGAAAGTCCTTGTGGTTTGGTGAGGAGTCATTTGGATGCATACCCAGAAGTGGTATGGCTGGGTCTTGAGGGAGAGTTATTCCAAGTTTTCTAAGATATCACCAGACTGATTTCCATAGTGGTTGTACAAGCTTGCACTCCCACCAGCAGTGGAGGAGTGTTCCCTTTTCTCCACAACCTTGCCAGCATGTGCTGTCATTTGAGTTTTTGATCTTAGCCATTTTGACAGGTGTGAGATGGAATCTTAGATTCGTCTTGGGTTGCATTTCTCTGAAGATAAGACCAACAATCAATAAGTGGGACCTCATGAAACTGAAAAGCTTCTATAAGGCAAAAGACACTGTCATTTGAACAAAATGGCAACCTACAAATTGAGAAAAGATCTTTACCAACCCCACATCTGACAGAGGGCTAATATCCATAATTTACAAAGAACACAAGCAATTAAATGCCAAGAAACCAAATAATTCAATCAAAAAACGGGGAACAGAGCTAAACAGAGAATTCACAAAGGAGGAATCCCTAATGTCTGAGAGACACTTGAAGAAATGCTCAGCATCCTTAATCATCACATTGCATTTTTAAGAATAGGTATAATACCTTAAAAAGAGTTAACCTTAATTTTGTAGCAATATACAAAGATCTATACCAATGTAGTCAAATATAACCTTATTTTTATATCAATATACAAAGATATAAGACCGGATTCAATAATCTACCCCTTTTTCTTTATCATTCCTATATCATGTCTGTATCCCCTTTTTTTCCTTTTCAAGTCTTTTCCCTACATAGAGTGATAGGAAAAGGAGAGAAAGAGTGATAGAGAAAAGAAAAAGAGAAGTCACCAGGGTATTTCTTAATCCCATCAAGTTGATGAAACCAACAGAAGTGCTTTTTCACATTCTGCTCAGTCCTGGGGACCCTGGCTCTTTGGAAGCCCAGGCTTGGAGGCTTGAGCACCTGAAGTACACTAACTAGCACAGCTTCTTATCAAGGGGCAAACAGCAGTCCTGAGTGCCTTCACCTAAAAATAGCCTGACATTGAAGGCCAGGAGTCCAAAGGTCATTAGCAAGGTGTGTCTGGGAGCTGCCCCATGGTGCTGGCCAGAGTCCCTCCCTGACTCTGTAGAGGGCTGTGATTCCCTTGCCTGTGGCAGTAACAGTGGGCAAACAGACTTCATTGTTAGCTTTTTCCATCTTAATTTTCAGGTGACTTTAACAAATTTGATTTTGCTCTGCCTGACTTCAAGTTTACACAGTTCAGCTTTGTCTGTTTATTTGTTCTCTACCAAATACCTAGAATCTCACGTGATGCAGAGAGCATCCATGAATCCTCTCATGCCTGGCAGAGTGAAGCGGACCCCACAGAGTATCCCAAACACAGCATTCTGTGCATCAGTACTTAAGAAAGACTGTGCACCATAGCCCAGGAACTGGAGATGTTTGCTGTGTCAGGGAAAATGCTGAGCACCTCCACTTTCCCTTGCTTGAGATTCTCAGGCTCTCGACATGGATGATATCAGCATCAGCACGGTGCTGGCATGCCCTCTTCATTCAGAAAGGACCCTCCATTGGGCTTAATGGCCTGTCATCGACAGTCTTGAAATTCTTAGCATGTTTTGGACAAGGGTCCCCAGGTGTTCACTTTTCAGTTGGCTGTGCAAGTGGAGCAGCTAATCTTGATGATATGACTCAATGCAGTGATTAACGAACAGTTTAAAAAAAGTTAGATTTTAATTTAAATTTTAAAAAGTATATGTATAACTGTGTCGGCCTGTGGGTTTCTGT
This sequence comes from Lophiomys imhausi, assembly GCA_907164525.1. NCBI lineage: Eukaryota > Metazoa > Chordata > Mammalia > Rodentia > Muridae > Lophiomys > Lophiomys imhausi. The sequence goes on along the minus strand of CAJQZJ010032618.1, from coordinate 2,898,573 downwards.
GTGGGAGTGCTCATTGAATCTAATGTTGGATCCCTGGAGGTGGGGTTACAATCATTTGTGAGCCTCTCAACATGGCTATTGGGAACCAAACTAGGGACCTCAGTAGAGCAGTATATGCTTTTAACTGCTGAGTGATCTCTCTAGTCCTTGAAGCATGGTTTAAAAAATTATTTCTTTCATTTTCTTAAGATTATAGAATTACAGAAAAGCATCCTTTTAAGAAAAGATTGGAAATCTAGGTTAATATTTGTCATTATTTGTTTTTCATTGTTGCTGTTGGGTTTTTTTTTTCACTTTGTTTTTTTGTTTTTGGAGGCAGGGTCTTACTCTGTAATCCAGGCTGACCTGGAACTGATTATGTATGTAGCCCAGGTTGAACTTGGATTCACAGAAATGTCCCTGCCTCCACTTCTTGAGTGCTAGGGTTACAGGTATGTACCACATTGAGTGAATCTTTTAATTTAATAATATAATAAGAGAAGAGAGTGAACCAGAGTTGGAATTATGTTTCTTAAACAGCATAATTTAGGGAAGTTTTAGGTTCACAGCAAAATTGAAAGTGAAGAGAATGCCCATAGCCGCTGTGTTCCCACTGGTCCCAGCCTCTCTGTTTATCGGGTTCCCGGACCAGAATGGTACATTTGTTGTCAAGTCCATCTGTTTACTTGTGTGTGCATGTCATCACCCAGAGTCCATCGTTGCTTTAGGCTTCATTCCTGATGATGATGTGTGTTCTGTGGGTCTGCATGAATGTGGGATGGAATCCAGAGTTGGACATTCATGTCGAGTGGTCTCCCTGCCCTAAACACTGAGCAGTGTGCTGGTCTTTTCTTCCCTCCTTCTTCCCAGCTCTTGGTGACTGCCAATCAATCTTTGCACTGTCTCTATTCCTTTTCCTTTTCCTGTGTGTCACCTAGTTGGACCCCTACAGTCTATTGCCTTTTCTGACTAGACTCTTTCACTTACAAGTGTTATCCATGTTTCCTCCATGTGTTCCTCCTTACGGAACTTCCTATTAGCAGTCTTATGTTAGCGAGGATGAGTGAAGGTATAGCTCAGTTGGTACAGTGCCTGCCCAGCCTGTGGCAAGTTCTGGTTTTGATCCTCAGAACCAAATTAAACCAAACCAAATGTCTTCCCAGCACTCTGGGAGCAGCAGAAGGTCAGATTCCTCTGCTACATACTGAACACATACCCAGTTCTGGAAAACACTAACCTTGTCTAAAAACCACCAACAAACAAACAACAAAGAGGCCTTGGGTACACCATCTTTCATGTCCTCAGAAAATATGTGACTGTGGGCTACTGTTTATCTGATCCCAGCGAGGCCTGAACTTTGGGGTTGGGGATGTCAGGGCCCTCGCTGTTCAGGCAGCTGCAGACGTGATTTATTGGGCCCTGCGTTCACTCTCTTTCTTTCACTCCTTTTGTCGGCTTTCCATTTCATCCCTTTGGCTGAGAATCAAGGCTTGTTTGACTGCTAAACTCCCATCAGTATGCCCACTACCAGGCCGCATTACAGCCTGTGAAGTGAATGAAGCCGCTTGGGACCTTGGAAGCACCCACAGGCCTTATCTCCAGTACCCCTGTAGCCACTTCTTACTTGAGGGGCTTGTAGCATGGCTCAACAGGCCATATCTTAGAGAAAATGTACTTCAGGCCTGGAAGAACTAAACTAAATCTCCAAATAGACTCTTCAGCTGTTCTGCGTGGGGCTCCTTACAGCAAATGCTTCCACAAACAACTGTTTAAAAAAAATCCAAAAAACAAAAACAAAAACAACAGTGGCCAATGTTTCTTGTGCCATCAGCCTTTGCCAGTGAACTAAGGAGGAATTGGGAATATGGGCCCTGTCACATCCTTGCATAATAAGGACAGCAGAAGCCTGACTTCTTAAAGACCCTGGGGAGCTGTTGGCTATGGTGAATGGGGAAGACAATTTATTAGTGTGATATATGTTTCCTACTTTCTAATGATACATAAATTATCCCCTGAGCCATGATACATATGGTTTAAAGAGAATTTTAAATGAAAGCCTTTTTCCCCGTAGCAGCACTCATTGCCTAGCAGCAGTAAATTATTCACCCCTGTTGCCTGTTGGTTGTGGCCATTACTCTCTCCTCCAGGTTGAGCTGATGCCCCCCAAGAGGAATGTTTGCTCCAACAAAGTAGATTTATATCCTTCCTGTGAACACAACACACCAGGTTACAGAGGAAGGCATTAACAACACTTTGGACCCTGTCCGGTGCGTGTCATAGTAGGGTGGTGCATTTGGTCCTACCTCTGGGTTTGCCTTTAGGGAGAACATCACAGTGCTACTATCAATATTTAATCTTCTCCTGCTGTGAGATTTAAAGGTCGACTTAGCTAACAAGCATGGGTGTTTCCTAAGCGGCCTGAAAGGGGAGGGATACATATTATTAATTTTGGAAAACACTAGATAATTACATGGCGGGGGAAGGAAAATGATGACGCTATGAAGAATCATGAATTCAACACATGTGTGTTAAATTTTAGGGCTGTGCTATGTACTGAGGCTGCCAGGAATGGATGACAAGGTCACCGTCCTCAATAAGTTGAGTGGATGACTCAGAGGAGACGTGAGGGTAGTGTTCAGGCACAAAGTCTAACTGAGGTGCCATAGGAGAGCACAGAGGCCATTCTGGCGCTTCTCTGAAGTGTAAAAAGAGGTGGAGTGGACTTGGCAGCCCTAGACCTGAGACGTAGGGATACACTCTTTTTGGCAATTAAGGGAACAGAATGGAAACGGCTCAGACCTCTGAAACCAAGCTTGGTCAACTAGGAAATGTCTGTCTTAGAGACAGGATATAGATCATGCATTAGGGAAAGCTATAGAAAAGACTAGAGATGTGTCCAGGCAAGGGCACAGGTCTTTGTGAATCCCAAGAGGACTATAGACCTGAGAACCAAGTGACCACATGAGTTGGGGTGCAGTGAAATAGGCAAGGAAGCCAGTTACAACATTTCTACTATGAGGGGGGGGGGGCGATAGAGTGAGTGATCAGACAGACAAACAGCGAGAAAGCCTGTTCCTGAATGCAATGACAAACACAGCAAAAATTGGCCTAAAAATTGTCTGCACAGGAACATACATGCATGATTCATGTATTTTAAAATCTAACTGTGCACATGCTTTTCTTCCTCAGAGGGCTTTTCTCCTGCCATGTTCTGGAGACTTCCTGCCCTTGGGCTGCTCACCAGGAAGGGATGATCTCATTTTGTAACTTTTGATATTAAGGATTGATGGGTGATGCATGTTTCTGACTAGTTCTCTTCCTAGAGAGGTTTGAAGAAAAGCAGTTCTGCAAGATTCTGTTTCTGCATCAGCCCTACCTACCCACCTGACACTCACACACCCTGAAGCTCCCTGACCCCAGCCTGCAGGAGTTTTATGTTTACAAAGGTGACAAGAGGTGGGTGTTCTCACTGACTGAGTAACCCTACTTCCTGAGTCTGAAAGTTACCTTTGGCCAAGCACACTGTGAACTGTCCTGCTTGTCCCCCTTCCTTACCCTCCATTGCCACTCACTTTGTTTGGCCACATGGAGATTTGGGAGTGGAACTGCAAAGATTTGTAAGTGAATGCTACTCCCTGGGAGGGACTGTTCCAAGAAAATGACCCCCTGGAGTAGGCTAGTGTAGTATGTGTGGGGAAAGGGAGGGGACAGACTAAGGATTAAGAGATGGAGGTGATGGGTGGTACCAAGGGAACAGCATCTTCCAGACACAATGGGACAGATACACACACACACACACACACACACACACACACACACACACACACAAGCTCACAGAGACTGCGACAGCACAAACAGGACCTGCGCAGGTTCGAACCAGACAAAATCCCAGCAAGGAGAAGGGGAAGAGGACATAGGATCCCACCACTAACTAAGAAGTTATTTGCAATTGATGCCTGCTTGGGGAGGGAACATCCATCCACACAACCTGACCTAACCCTGAGTGACACTGGGTAGAACAAGCACATCCTTCCCTGTCCCTTAACCCAAGTCCTTCTGCTCACTTTCCCTGCTAGCCTAAGTGACAAACTTCCTCCCATATCTTTTCTTTTGAAGGCCAGGTTTCTGAAACAGCTTTTAAGGCATCAGAGTAATGGATGGATAAAGGAGTGGGTGGATCTGCGCTGACTCCTCCTCCTTTGTCTCTGAGCAAAAATGGTTCCACGGGACTGTGGAAAAGATGAGCACAAGGAGACGGGACCTCAGGCAGATAAGGATGTCGGAGTCTGGGAGCAGCAGCGGACAGAGCGATGACATGCTTCCTCTCCCTTACTCCTTTCTTTGGGCTTAAGGAGGCTTTGACCTTTAGGCCTTCTACAAGATACTCTGTTAAAATGTCCACACTTGATTAAGACAAAAGAACCACATCTATTTTCTGCGTTAAAAATGAAGCAATTAGAAGCTGGTAAGGAGTTAATCCTTCTTGCTGTGCAGGAGGAAGGACCTGAATTCAGGTCTTCAGCATCTTGGAAAAAAGACACTATGATGGAGATGTAACCTGAAGCAATAAATAAAGAAAAAAAAAGTTCTGCTGTGTATCTGTGATCCCAGTACCACGAATGTGGAGACAGCCCCTAGGGAAGCCTGCTGGCCAGCCAGCCCAGCCAAGTCAGTGAGCTCCAGCTTCAGTGTCAGACCCTGTCTCAAAAGATAAAGTAGATACCATGTCAAACGCGGCCACATACAGGTACACATGAACATGTATGTGCATGCACATATGCACATATTCATACACACAAACACATGCATGAGTACCAAATGCACATGCTCACACACCCACATACAAACCACACAAGTGCACACAATGAAGAAAATAAATAGGACAAACCTCACAGATACATATTTCGTCTCTAGTTTTGTTTTGTTTTTTTTTCCCCCAAGAATAATGGTCCATTTCACAGTATTCAGCTGAGAAGACAATCCACCGGCCCAGAAGTGGCCCAAAACAGTTGCATGACCAAGGACTATGCATATGGATGACAGTTACTCTGCACTTAGAGCCTTTTAGCCACAAACATTCCAGATGGGTTACAGAGCGCAATATGGGGGCGGGGGGAAGAGGCTAAAAGCAGATAAGGAAAAACAGATGAACACTGATCTGACCCTAGGAGTCAAGAGGCACTCTCTGGGTTCAAGACTGCAAAAGACCATTTTAAAAACCAGATAGATTTGACTATGTAAAGCAAAGCAGAACAACAGCAAAACCTTCATAAAATTAGAAGTGGAAATAAAACTCTAAAAGTACAACAGGAAAAGGTAATCGAAACAGAGTCACATACTTCAACTGCATCAGCATCTTGCTACTTGAGGGAATGTTAACTCAGCCGGAGGGCAGCAGACGCAGTTTTCTGTCTCTCATTCATATGCCTTATAAGGTTCCTGGAGAGTGGCAGGCCTTCAACAAGCTATTTTGTTTTATTTTATCATTTGAGAGGGGTTTATCATTCGGTAGCCCGCGTTGGCCTGGAACTCATTATATAGCTCAGGCTAGTCTCAAACTCATAGCAATCTTTCTGACTCATCCTCTAAGTGCTTGGATTACAGGTGTGGACTGTCATACTCAGGCAACAAAAGTTTATAGATGCTATGTTTGATTGGTTAGCTACCATCTACATGTTTTATTGCTATTTGTCCTAACAAGCAGAGGGAATAAGTGTCAAATTTTCCAAAGCTTGGGATGGTAGTAATGCATCTATAATCATAGTGCTGAAGTGATGGTATGTGTCAGCAGTGGTGACAGGCTCATATCGGAGGCCGGGGCGGGGTGGGGGGGTGGGGGGGTGGGGGGTGGGGTGGGGTTTACTGCCCGGACACTCCAGCCAACTGCTAAACTCCAGGCTCAGTGAGAGACTGTCCAAATCCTGAATGAACACTAATAAAGGAAGACACTACACATTGACCTCAGTCCTATCTATCCATGCACACACACATGCCCATCAAGATTTCCACTTTACTGGAGCAAGACCAGGCACTGAGTAGGTGGTGAAAGTTGGTTTCAAGTCTGAGGGTTCTGAATGCCCAAGCCTTCTCCTTCCTCTCCTTTCGGCTGTCTGCCTATGTGAGGAAATGCTTCATTGTAACTGCATGGCAGACAAATGTGGTTTTTGTCTCCAAACAACACCTCCTTAAGGAAGGTGCTTTGAGCTCAGAGGTTACGGGTGCTGATGGCCATCAGAAGATCATTTCTTAGCTTTGTGGAGGAGTCAAAAGGTCCTTAGAAGCTCAGTTGCTTGGTGATTTAGAAAAGTTGGGAGGTTGCTCCGAGTCTTAGAATCCTTATCTGTAGGACACAGGTGACAAAATGGAGAGGACAGAGAGGCCCAGAAACATGTTCAGGGTCACACAGGGGCAACTACCAGAGCCAGATGAGACCCAGGAAGCCCAATTTGAGAGCCACGGTGTTCTCAGGTCAATGGAATGTCCAAGAGAAGTGTGTGAGGCAGGCTTTGAAAATGATAAGTGACATGTCGGGTGAACTGAGATAAAACCTGAAGGGCTAAGGCTGATTTAGTGCAAGAATTCTGAGAAGCAGAAAGGTTACCTCAGATGCCTACAACACCCTTATTAGCCTAGTACCTACTTCCTATTATGGTTTAAATTATATGTGGACAGACAAATCATCCCTCCCAACCCTTCAAAGTAAATCAGCCTGGCAGTTCCAACTAATGGATCAAATGCACAATTAGACTCTCACTCCTTTAAAAACTACATTGCTGCTAGGGGTGAGGGCGGAGGACATCACAAAGCCCTGCCCCTCCCTGAAGATTCATGGTAGTTAATGGTTCTGGGGGAGGAGACATTTTATGCAGTGGTGTAGCCTCTGATAAATTGCCCATACTTCTGTAAGGAACTGTAAAGGAAGCTTGTTGGTTCGCACAGAAATGATAACAACAAAAATCTAGGCGGGGGCAGTGTTGGAGAAATTGAAGAGAAATAATTGGGCGGATCAGTGGGTGTTGGGGAGGAGAAAGGAGAATAGAGGATGAATATGATCAAAATACATTGTATACACATATGGAAATGTCACACCCATTATTTTATAGTTGATTGATACATGCTAGCTTAAAAAAATTACACCTCTAGGGTGATGTTTCTGGCATGAGCAGTAATGAGTCAGCCAATGAGAATGAAAAGATTGTTGTTGCATAAGGACGGGACTCAGTTTCTCCTTCTTGCCACTGGCTGCTGAGAGCCAGGAGAGCTAGCATTATAATGAGTTTTAACAGTGCTCATGGATCACTGACAAACTCAGTTGTGCATGCATCCTAGTGAGTGCAATTTAAGAGTCTATTTCTTTGATCTCCTTTAATCTGAGATAGCTATTCAGACTATTTTGTTTGTTTGGTGAGACAGGGTTTCTCTGTGTAACAGTATTGGCTGTCCTGGACTCACTTGGATTTTCCTGGACCAGGCTGGCCTTGAACTCACAGAGATCCCCCTGCCTCTGCCTCCCGAGTGCTGGGATTAAAGGTGTGCTTCACCACACCCGGCTTCAATCTCCTCCTCCTCCTCCTCCTCCTCCTCCTCCTCCTCCTCCTCCTCCTCCTCCTCCTCTTCCTCCTCCTCCTCACTGTACAAAGATTTAATAACTGGCCACAGTTTACAAATATTACACTTTAATGTTCATTTGTTGATGCTTGCCTGTCACTAGCTTCAGGCTCTGCAGCTTGAGCAAGATTCATAGAAACAGCTTGGTATTCTTCCCACAGTGACCCATCCAATGCTGTTAGTCTACCTCATTTGTGATGTTCCTTTTCATCATTTGGTTGGCATGATGACAAGCCTCCGTTAGTGGCGTTCTGTTCATTGGTGTTCAGGGCTCAGCTCTTATATGACCAATCCCCTGATAGACTGAGTTTAGGATCCAGCCAGGTAGGACAAGCTCCCCAATACTTCCCCAAGACAATCAGCTAATGATTGGGTTAGGATTACAATTTGTATCTTTTTTTTTAAGTAATCACTCATTAATTATCTATTGTTTCTTTCAGATTCATGCAGTCTACCTCAAGAATTCAGGATTACCTAAATAAAACTTAAGGACCAAATACAGTGAAACAAGGCAAAGTCAATGGAGTCACATTTGCCACAATTTTAAAACCCACCACTAAGAGAAGCACTTTTAGATGTATTCTTTGGAAGTTCATCCATGTCCACAGTGAGATGAGGTCTCATTGATATCCACTCCCATTTCCATCTTTAACTGTTCAGACCTCCCCCACAACACATCACCCTCCCAACTTCATGTCCCCGCCCCCTCTCTCATAGATCTATTGAGTCTAATGGATACCGAAGCATGTGCATTGGTGTCGGAGGGTCGGGAAGAGTGCTGTGAGCAGCTGTCTTCCAGACATAGCATACCTGTTCCACCCGGAACTCACAGTGCCTGTGGTTCCCTGCACAAGAGAAAGCCAGGCAAAGTTCCAACACGAATGGAGGAGGCGCTCTTATGGTATCACCCTTACTGAGGAGCTATTGGCAGTAATAGCTGCCAGGGGAGGGTGACTCATTCTTCCTTAAGGGTGTGGCCACTGAAAAGTTACCTATGCTCCAGTGAATGAACAGCCTTGGTCAGAGAAGCTTTTTTTTTTTTTTTTTTTTTTTTTTTTTTTTCCCAGAGGCAGTAGTCAGTGCAGAAACTTATAGCTGGTCAAATTGCTGAGATTAAGTGACTGTGAAGGAATGCGCAGCCCTAAATGAGATGCCTGTATCACCCCGCCCGGACTCCAGCCAAGGCTCAGGGAACATCGAGGACCAGGAGGCGGAACAACATTTGTTTACACTGAGCACCCAGGCTATTTTCCTCCTCTGGCTACAGAGGTAGCTCTAGGCTTGTGTGCACATCCAGTGATTGGGAGGGGAGAGTGGTGAAAACCCTCTACTTGGCCACTGTTTGCCTGGTAGTTGAATTCGTGTGTATATATATATATAAATGACAGCAGCCTTGCTCTTAAAGGTTCCACAAGACAGATGATAACAGACAACTGAGATTTCACCAGCGCGTTCAAGAAGTAGCGGTTTTTAAAGTCGACAATCCATTGTAGGAGCACAACACAATATAAATAGTATCTCTCTCAAAGCACTAAAAGGTTTCTAAAGGGCTTTCATGTACATTATTTAGTTTTATCCTCACAGTAGCTTTGTTCTGAGTAGAGCGTGTATCATCTTTCTCCCATATAAGGGGAGTCTACTCATCCACAAACAGAAGGAGGGAAGAAAGTAAACTAATGTGAATGTAGGTTGTGAAAGATGTATCTGATGGCTAGGACAAGGCTTCCAGCTCCTGAAACTACCTGCTCTTATGCTTGGAATCTACGCCCCAGAATGCAGAGGCCCTCGCTTTAATCTAAGTTCCTTTAGCTCCTTTTTACATCGTGTGTAGCAAATAAAGCAATTCAAGTATTGAACACAGGAGCCATTTGTGTTGACATTGTTAAAGACAAGCGACTTCACACCTGCTAGAGTGTCACAGGGTTAATTAACAAGAGAGAAGAAGGAACTGGCTTTAGCAGTGGTTTTAGGATTGATTATTTGAGAGCTGAGAGAGGAATACTTTCTTAAAGGATAAGAAGCAGGTCGTGAAATAATGGTTTTATAGGCAAAATGATGCTTTTTAGGAAAGCCGCTTCTCAAGCATTTAATTCTTTCACAAACATGATGATTTCATCTCAAACGACACTTTTTGCTGTAGGTCTCTTTTGTTTGATATCAGTTACATGAACTTTCTTTGATTAATGTTTGCTTAATATTAATTTTCTTATTATAGTCTGAGTATGTCTCATTGAAATAATATGTAGCTGGATTTATTGGTTCATATGCTATTTATTTATTTATGTGTGTGTTGGGGTGTTTCGATATGTTTTGTTCTGTTTGTTTATTTTTTTTGTAGTCCCATAAATGTCATTTCTTTTAGTACTTACTCAGTCTTTACTTTTTTTTTACTCGACTTAGAAAACTCTAAAGTTAATCAGTTCTTCAGCCACAGAAGACATTGGACTTTTAGACCCAGATCACCCTCATTTCCATCATTCTTACTTACTCTCTGTTACATGGTTTTCTTGTTTAAATTTTTGTTGCTTTTTCCTTTCCTCATTGTCATTTTGCTTATTGTGGCTGCAGACAGTGTGGATTCACATTTACTCAAATGTTCACCACTTACCACAAGGAAAATGTTCTCTGAAGACTTCTTCTTTTGGGGTTCATTTCCTTCCTTTCTTTACTAAATTTTTTAAATTGAGATTTGGTCTTCAATGAAAAAAAATAATCTCCAGTTTTTAATACTTCTTTGGGTGGAAATTAAATCCTGGCTTGCTTAGTACTTTTCTTCAGCACTTTGGGAATGATGTCTTATGTTCTCCTTGCCTGTTGTTGCTGAGAAGTCTGTGGTCAGCTCAACTAATCTGTCTTTTCTACTTAATTGACAATTGTGTTTGTTCATCTTTAAAACTTCAGTTGGTGAATATGGAAGTGTATATTCAGTGTAAATGCTTGAACTAGATAAACTTCATGAATCTCTAAATCCATCTCTGTCCAAATTTGGAAAAAATACCTAATCATGCTTTTAAAAGATATTCCCCCCCCAAAAAAAAGATATTTCCCTCTGCCTTTCTCTCTAGTCTTGCTCTGTATGACTGACCACAAACTTATTGAATCTTCTCATGTTCTTTTCCATCTTTCTTGACCTCATTTTCACACTCCTGCCCCTTTCTTATGCTGCTGTGCAATGAATTCCCCTAGACGTGCCTTTCAGTTCCTTAAATCTATCTCTAGCTATTTAAAAAACCCGAGTGTTTTACTAGTTACTTAACAAGTCAGATTTTCACTTCTTTTTTTTTTAATAATGGCCTCCTTTTTAAAAAAAAGCCTCTTACTAAAATGTTAGTTTCTTAAAGAAGATGAACTCAATACGATAAGAACAGAAGATAAATTAAATCTCAAGTTGCTCATTGAAATTCACTGCCTTTTCTAGTGAAAACTTGACAGGTCTTATTCTTTTTCTAATCATCACTAGGTAATTAGGCATCTTGTGATTAGTTTTAGACACAAGATCTACCTTATTTTCGAACTGTAATGCGCTTCCTGTTATGATCAGGGCATACTTGAACTTCACTCAACATTAAAATTCCTCTCATTCCAATGCTTAAGTGTTCCCAGTTAGGAGTTTAAAGTATCCCAGAAGCATCTGGAAGTTTGAGGCTTCACTCTCTTACCTGATACTGCATCCAACAGTTAAATATAGTGACACAATGCTGTTTTCTACAAAGTTCATGCTCAAGGACCATGCAAGTGAGGTTCAAAAGATTACTGAAAAGGTTTCGTGATGATAGGTGAGTTTATCTACCACTTTGTGTTTGTCGTGTGGCCTGGGACTGTGGTTTGAACATACCTACAGGAGGTTAGGGAACAGAAGAAAGGTGTAGCACTTTGTGTGGTACTGTCTTGACCTGACTTTGACCTTTAGTCCCAAATATTCTGTAGCTGTGTCTTTCTCTCTAAGATGCTTTTCTGGTTTTCTTATCATTTACCCACCTCACCCTAGGATCAAACTACCTGCGATTACCCTCAGGGGATAATGCCTCATTTGCAGTGGGTTGTTCAACTCTCCTTGTTCACACTGGGCCTCATGCAGTGCCTCCTCATGGATCACCTTGCCCTCCAAGAAGGACCCTGCAGCAAAGCCTCATCATGGAAGCACTAACCATTGTGCCCCCTCAAGTGACAGAACACTGGAATCTACTTAGCTGCTGACTTCCGTGTCAAATGGACCAAAAAGCAACAGCTCGGATTACTCCTGTAGTGTCTTCCTGCCAGTCTGCTGTGTCATTATTGAAAGTACACAAGAAACTTAAATATTAATTTGGCCAGGACCCATCAGCTCCAACTGAAAAAAAAAAAAAAAATCAACCCCTGAGACAAGAATGTCAGGATCATTTTACAACTTTTCTGTTGCAAAACGAGGAAAAACACTGGGTACATAGAATGCACAAAACTTTAGCAGGGTTTATTTACAAGTATTTCCTTTTTCTTTTTTAGATTTACCAGGATAAATATTTGCACAGCTGAAAGTGTTGCTAGTAGCAGGTTCTTCTTGTTGACTGCCTCAGGCAATGCAAATACCTAGTCGTAGTTTGAACATGGGGTCTAGGAGAAGATAGCTCATTATATAAGGTATATGCTATTGTCCAGATATGGCTTTGTTTCCGAGTGGACCCTCAGTGGCTTGTAGCTGATAGCTCCTCCTACATCATTCTTTCTTAAAGTTTTCTGATGTGATGCATATGCTTCTTAGGCTGAAAACTCAGGCAGGCAAATGCAACACTATTTTTGTTATAGTGGGTCTAGATTCTCTCGTATGTCTCTTTTTTCTGTCACTGGCATAATTTTACTTTGTCACTCTTTAAGCAAGCTAAGGACAGTTTAGCAGTTCCATTCAATATTCTCCATGTTGTGGAACTCAAGTTCTGAAGTGATTTTGTAGTGTCTAGATGTTGGTGAGCAGCGGGTGTAAGATGAATGGTGTGTGTTCCCTTCATTCTTCTGAAGATCAATTCCTTTTCCTAATCTTTGGATTCTGGTCCCTGTCCCCATTGCATCCAATGGTGGTATTTCCCCAAGTCTCTATTGGCCCTTGATTACTGTTTTAAGTGCTATTTTTCAATCACTCCTGGGACCCACAGAAAACCCAGGCAGTGCGCAGGTCTCTCCAGGGTCTAGTTTGCCATGTTGCCAGCTCTCATTGAGCTATGCCATGAGACACACAACAGAAATGTGTCCCAATTAAGCTGCAGGGTGTACTTGTCACTCTCTAAGTCAGGATGCATTGGACCTACTGTGGTGACCAATGTTTCCCAAATCTTCATAGCTAAGAAAGTCAAGGGCTCAGTTCTAAGCCCCATGGGTTCCATGGCTTCTTCATTCCTGGATTTAGGCAGGAGCTGAAACAGCTGCTGTTGGGTTAAGGGAAGAGAATAAAGTGAGCCTGAGCTGGTTAGTAAAGCTCCTCCTGCCCCCTCTTTATACCACAAACAAGTCAGATAGGGAGACTTGACAGCAATGCACCAAGAATATGTTAAAACACCATCCACTGTATGACTCCTGGCTCTCAAATTTAAGGGGTGGGAGTTATCAGTCTCTTAGATAATTGGCGATAAGGTCTTAGTTAGTGCCCATAGTTCTTATGATTTTTTTCATGTTTCTTTCCCACATCAAATTCTCTTCCCCAGTGAAGTAAACCGTTTGGGTTCCAGGGAAGATGTTTGATCTTTATGTTGTCTCTGTCATGGATTAAAGCCCTGGCCTTTGAAGCTCTGGAGAACTTGAATGAATATATATTCTGCAAACCACAGACCTTTTTTTTATGTAAGATTTTTTTTTTCCTGCTGGAATTGGGGGCAATCTCCCTGCAACTTAGCAGCTGTGAGTAGATGTGCTTGTTCTTTCTGGTTTTTTTCTTTCAACGATTCGTTGTTCATTTGGTGCTGTTGTTTTTCATGTTCTCCCTTGGCTTGGTGGGCTGAAGAATCCTAGGACAGCAGAAGATAGCCAATCAAAGGAAATCACAGATGTGAGTTTCACCATTGGGAAGCATTGAAGAGGCTGCCAAGATAAAGCCTGCATGGGGGGCCGTATCTGAGCGAATCTCTGAAGCATTCTTCCCTCGGTGGTGGCAGAGTGTCATCTCGTGTCCATGGCTTCCCCCAGCCAACCACTCTGTAAATGATCTTTCCTTTGGGGACTTGTCAAACACAGGTGTTCTACAACAATGCTCAGGGGGGCATTCGAGTGAAGCAGTAAATGAGTAAAACAGAAGTTCAGCTTGGAGTCTTGTTCCATGAACAGTTTAAAAGGCAACAAGCCATCACTTCTTCATCTGACTGTTTCTCATTTTATATTTTATCTACAAAGTATTGGGTTCTGCCTTGACACTTTATACATGCTATAAAATTTTCCTTATGATTGTTTAGATTTGAAAAGAAGTGACTATATTCATATGGAGTTCACCACTGTTGCATGGGTTTTCTTGGTGAGAAAGAACAAAATTATCTGTATTCATTCAGAGAGAACATGAAAGTCCCAAGAAAGGATTCTAGCTTGGGGAACCAATGAATTTATTGGGGTTGCTAATGGGAACAAGCATGATTAAAAGGCAGCTTCACGAGGAAGTCTCCTGTGCAACAGATAGGCAGTCCCACCACAGGAAAATACCCTCCCCAGCCATTCATTTACTTCATTCATATCTATATATCTATAGCTACATATATAGATATCTATATATCTGTATATATATGCATATATATGTATAGATATTTCTTAAAGATTACACATGAATCAGCAACTATCAACACTCCATGAAATCACATATAGATAAATAGATATCTCTACATATGTATATAGAGATATATAGATATATAACCTTAGGGAAAGGAGGGTCTCAGGCAGATCTCATGCAGGCTGGAGATGTCATAAATTCCCTTCTTCTTTTCACAGGGGTTTGTCAATGGGCCCAATTTCATGATTTCCTGAGAGTTGATAGTTGCTGATTCATGTGTAATCTTCAAGAAATATCTATACAGATATATATGCATATATACTTATATACATGTATTTAAGAAGTAACACACACACATATACATGTAACCCCTCTCTGAACAATATCAGTTCACACAAACAGGACACTGATCTACAGTATTCATTCATTCAAGAATCATATGACAAAAGCAAACAAACTTTTATATAGTTTATATACATGTGTATTCTGCTTTTTATTAAAAATATTATATGAAGTGATATTTTTGTATAGTTTTTATAAAGTGATAATTTATATGGTTATATAGATCTGTATTCGGCCTTTTATTAAAAAATCATATGAATTGATCAATATATTGTTTTCATTATCTGTTCTAGGAAAGGTAATTTTTATGTCTGCATACTGGTCTATTCTGTTAAAAAATGAAAATATATTTAAACAGCTTCCCACCACAGTTTTCATTTGATATTTGTGTTGATTATAGCATATTAATTATGCATCTTGAAATGTTTACATATATACGAAAGTCTTCATGAATCTGTAGTGATGGTGTCTGTAGGATAACTCCCAAATGTTAAATTACACAATAAAACAGTGTGGATATTTTTAGCTTTCTTGATATGTCCCCATTCCCTCATATGTAGACCTCATAAATTATAACAGTATACCATTACTATTTTATAGATATATGTATATAAAATTGTCAGTGAGCAATGCTTTCTTAACATCTCTAACCTTCCCTTTGTGATTATTGAATTTCTGGGCTCTTAACTTAAACATAAACCAATTATTTTCTATTGTATTTTTGTGTATCTATAAAGGAGAAGATAAAGCCTTGGTTAAAGTATTCACACCTAAGCTTCCCCATTCTTCTGAGT
>CAJQZJ010032618.1:2856423-2883122 GCA_907164525.1 Lophiomys imhausi | reverse complement strand
AAACAAACAAACAAACAAACATTTTGGCAATTTCTACAGTATTCACCATGGCTACAAAATGCCAACCTAGATATCTATCAACAGATAAGTGGATAAAAACAAAAAAAGATGGTAGGTGTGTACAACACAATGGAATTTTATTTTTCTGTAAAGAAAAAGAGAAGCATGACACTTTCTTGAAACTGAATGAAGTTGGAAATTATTATGTTAAGCAAAGTCTCTCACACTTAGAAAGATACCACACATTTTCTCTCATGTGTAGATCCTAGACTTTAGTTTTTATGTATGTGGGGTGTAGAGGTATAGGTCATGAATCTATCTACGTGACATGAAAGCAGACTACCAGGGAAGAAAGGAGGCCCAATGGGAGAGGTGCAGGGAGACAGGGCAAGAGAATCATGAGAGGAGGAGCTCTAGAAAACACGTAGTAACACACTAAAAGAAAGCATATTAGTTTATATGCAAATTAAAAGCAGCTTGCCAGTTTGGAAGCTAGTAAGAAGCATCTCATTTTGCTTTGTATTCCTTTGCAGTTAGACCTGTTGAAATAGATTTTCATGTATTTTTGGCCACTTTCCTTCCAATTGTTGGTTTACTTGGCTAATTTTCTGTTTTGATATTAAATTTTTAACTATTAGGATTTCTTGGGGGCTAGTGAGATTGCTTAAGATAAGAGCACTTGCTGTTCTTCCAGAGGACTCAAGTTCAGCTCCCAGAACAGACTCCAGTGCCTGCAATTCCAGCTCCAGGGGATCAGATGCCTTCTGGCTTCCAAGGGCACACGTGCACACATGGCTCACACCCACACACACTAATAAAAAGAAATCTTTTCAAAATCATCGGGATTGAAGAAATGGCTTCATTGTAAGAAGCACTTACTGCTCTTCGAAGACCTTCGTGTGGTTCCCAGCACCCACATTGGGCAGACCACAACTGCGTGTAAGTCCAACTCCAGAGGACTCCAGTCCTCCTGAACTCTACAGGTACCTGCACATATGTGTGTACATATGCATACACATATGCTTTCACACATGCATACACACACATCCATGTATAGTCAACAATAAACTAAAAACCTTTAGGAGTTCCCTCTGTGCCTCTCAGTAGACACCAAAGGAAAGGTGTGATCTTTCAGCTACCATCTGCTGCAGAGAGTTATCTCTCCCACTCGTTTTTCTGCCTGTTGTTTTTAAATATGGAATTATTTTTGTTACACAGATATATCTCTTTGTATGTAGTAAAATCAATGATTATTTCCTGTGATGTTTTACCTTTCTGTTATTTTAAAGAACTTCTCCCTAAACTTAAAATCAAATAAGTATTAATATTTTTCTAATTATTTTATGGCTGTTTTGACAAATTAGTTATTTTTTTAAGATTTGCATTTATTTATATGCATGTGTCTGTATTTACTTGTTATTTGCATGCATGTGTCCATGTAGGCCAGAAGAGGGAATTGGATCATCTGGAGTTGGAGTTACAAATGGTTGTAAACCATTTCACATAAATGATGGGAGCCAAACAATGGTCTTCTGGAAGAGCAGCCAGTGCTCCTAACTCCTGACACAACTTTCTGGCCCCTGCTAAATTCATTCTTTAAGCATGTGAACCTTACTGTAGGAAAGATCTTATGCCTTTCTCTCCACAATCAATGACTTGTATCAATGTCAGGATTATCTTACTTTTATTGATTTAGGATGATAACTTTTCAAATACAATTATCTTTATACTCAATGGGATATGCAAGTAGATTATTTTTTTCTTCAAGTTACATCTCAATCAAAATCCCCTCCCTACTCCCCCCTCTGGTTCCCCCCTCCCACCCTCTTCCCCCTCAACCCCCCCATCCACTGCCTTTTTTTAAATTTAAGGTATATCTTCCCCCCCCCCAACAGCTCCCCTTCTCAGTCCAACAAGTGTCTCTTTCTCTTATAACAACAAAAATAATTAGGCCACAATTATGAGAGTTATAGGGCTTAGCATACATTCCCAATGTCCAGTCCATATGTATTTGTCACCTGACTTTAATGTTCTACTATCTAACCATCTCCATGAGTTTAAAGTTCTATATCCAACTCAACTTCCATCCTAACTTGCATCACAAATTTAAAAACATCTTCTTAGATCCAGAACACCCTCTTGATTCCTAAACAACTCAAAATTTAACTATGAGACTCTAGCTATCTACTCTTCAACCACCTCAGAGACCTGAAAGGGATAAATATATCTGATTATACAGGAAGTGCAGGGCCAGCAGCTTCCAAAGCTAAGAAATTACATACCAGTGGCTGCCTGGACAGTTCCCATTTTCTCTCCATACATTACAACATCAATCTTCTTTAGCCGTTTGGCCCCGTTTCTCTGACAGACATTGATTGTAAACCAAGGTAGACTGTCTTTTAAATTATTAGTTCTTTGTACAGTATATTATGATCATATTCACTCCTTCCTACAACTCCTCCCAGATCTACTCTCCCTCCCGTATCCATCCAACTTTGTGTCCTGTTTTTTGTTTGTTTGTGTTTTGTTTTTGCATCCATTAAGTCCAATTTGTTCTCCCCACACCTCTGGGATGTGGCCTTGTACTGGGGATGCTTGATGGCTTAAAGAAACCTGACTCCCTCTCCCTCCCGTCAGCTGTCAATGCTGAGACTGCCTCAGCCAGGGGTGGGACATCATGCCCACCTCCCCTCAGGTGAAGGGTAGCACGTACATCTCTCCCTTTATGCTATTCCATTTTCTCATACATCTGCCTGCTGCTGGAGGCAAGCTCTTTGCTAATTAGTTCAGGGCAGTGAATTTCAACATAGCCCCAGTTCAGATTGTTCCCAAAGAGAAGGGCATGTGAATTCTTGCCGGTATGATTGCATGTCCAAGAGTGGATGGAGGAGGACAGCCCTCTTTCAGTAAACCAAGCAGGAAAGTCATGCTTGGCTCTTATGTTGCCTCTCCCCATGACAAGTGGCCACTATTCTTGTTTATTTTGTTTATTAACTTATCTTGTAGCACTTACATCATAGCATGAAGATGCACGGGGTGGAGGGGGGGCACAGATCCTTCAAGGCTGCAGTGTGAACCCCCCTTTTCTCTATGAAGCAATTCTATAACTCTTTGCTTTCCCGGGACTCTGAGAACATAAGAAAACTGTTCAGTGCTTGTTTAAAAGGTTTTGAATGATGCTCCAGCCAGTAGCCATCTTCATGCTTGTCATTTGTGGTATTGGTTTTAATTCATTTAATTTAATTTTTACTAAGTGGTACTAATTTTGATTTGGTTTTACTAACAAAAACATTTGGTAGAGAAGTGGGACATTCCTGACCCAATGAAGACTTAGAGAAGATTCCTGTGGATAACCCTTGAACTTCATCTTAAGATTCCATGGGGTTTTGGGGAGGGTGTTGCATTATCTTTTTTTGTCTTTTCAGTTTTTCTTATTCCTGTCTAGGTCAATATCACTGCTCTTGTCAAGACTGTCACTCTGTTCCTTCACTTCATACCTGACCTCATTTGTTAAAAACTGGGGGCAGCTGGAATGGCAGCAAATGTGGTGACCTTTGGCACAGGTCCCCATTCCCCTTTCCATTCTCCTTTTGAAGGACTGCTGTTAACACTGATCACACTTGGCTCCACAGGATCAAGGTTTTCCTTTGCAAAGCTCATGGAGTCCCTAGGCGACCACGTTATGTTTCCCAAGCCCTTTGTTACTAGGTTGTTTGTACCTTGGAACAGACTGTGTAAGCAAAGGAAGGCTGCAAGTGGTGTTTACACGTCCTACTTCAGTTTACAACAGCTCACTAAGTTGATATTTGCCACATTTGTGGAGTAAGGGGCCCTAAGAATTGATGTTAGAGACTTTTTGCATTGCCCTTGGACACATTGGCCTGTGAGTGGCTTGATTACTCTTTTTATTCAATTTTTATGCACCCTGTGCAAGCTTCTTACTTGTTCTGGTAAAATTCAATCTGTCTTTAATATTAGTCTAGTAAATTGTGTTCCTCTTCCCAGTTCAAATGAAACACACTGTAGTGATTTGCTGAATTCCCAGATGAAATCGTAAGAGATTGCACATGCTGATCTAAATCTAGTCGTGTTCCTGTGAAGGCTTGAGTCCCACGAGGTGCTTACTATTTAAGGGGTAAGATTCGGTGGGTGAATAGAAGGTTTTTAAAGCACTGTCTTCGGAGGTCACAAAATTTATTTTTTCAAGAAAAAAAATTGTGTGTGTATGTAAGTCAGAAGAGGGGAATTAGATTTCCTCTGAACTGGAAATACAAAGGGGTTTGAGCCATGTGACCTGGGTGCTGGGAACAGAACTCAGGTCCTCTGGAAAAGCAGGTGTATCTTATGGGCACCTGTTAGATCCATTGTCCCTCAGGATCGCAGATTCTGACAGACAGTTGTCTCCTAGAAGATGATTCTATTCATTCATTTAGTGTGTGCACGTGTGTGTACATGTGTGTGCACATGTGTGTATGTATGTGTGTGTGTGCACGGGTGTGCATGTGTGTGTGTGTGTGGATGAGTGTGAAGGCCAGAGATCTTCCTCAATGGCTCTCCACATTGTGTTTTGAGACAGGGTCTCTCGCTGAACCTGGAGCTCATCCATGGGCTAGACCTGGCCAGCAAACCCCAGGGATCGTCCCTTTTACACCTTTCCAGCATGGGGCTTGCAGGTGGGTACAGTGCAGAGGCTCTTTACCTGGGGGTTCAGGATTGAACTCAATCTCAGTTTGTGCATTTTACAACTGAGGCTTCAATGGCACAGAGAAGGTCCCATTGAATGCACATGATTGGATGAATGGTGAAGTATGCCTGGACCCACATTCTTGACATTTCCTAAGTGTCTGAGACTGAGAGGGAAGGACTTTTCACTTCACAGTATCTTCTCATAAGGCTACCAGGAAGGCCCACCTTCTAGCGTGCTGTCACCTGGATTTTATTTTTCAGCCCAGAAAGAGCTAAGTCTTTAGACTCTTGCTTTCCTTTGCATGGTCTTTGCCAAAGGTGGATCAGTTTTGAAACAGCATATCCAGGGCAGTTCACTGCGGGAGGCCAAAAAAGACTGGCACAAGAAGCTTAAATACGTTTTGTTTCCCCATTGTAACACAAAAGTGACTGTTCTTGGCCTCTGGGATTGCTTAAACTCTAGGGTAGCTTTGGAGTTCAGGCTTTAGGGTATCAGATCTGGTCCTGGCAGAGAGCCTGCCTCCCACAGGTGATGTGGGGTTGGGATATGCTTCCCAGCAACCACCTCAAACAGGTCTCTTCCCTCCCAGAGAGAGGAAAGAAGGTCAGAGCAATGCGTTTCAGTCTGGGTATCCCTCTGAGGTATGGTTCTCGCTGTAGGGCCCCTAGGAGCTACTGGCCCTTCAGGAAACCTTAGGGGGCCTCTTCGAGCTGGCCATCCCCATAGGCACCAGTTCCTAGACAAGCTTCTGCAGGGCGCCTCCCCGGGCCGCGCGAGCCCTCTGCGGCGCCAATCCGAGCCCGGCCGGTGGGGGGCGCGCTCCCGTGGGAACTTCCAGACGCACCGGCCGGGCGGGACCGGGCCGCCCCTCCACCCCCACCCCCTCTCCTGGCAAAGCTGCCGGGTACTCCCCGCGCGTCGCCGTGGACGCAGGAGAGCAGGCGCTCGGCCCCACCTGCCCCGCGTCCTCCGCGGCTGGCAGGCCAGAGCCCGGACGCCCCGTCGCGCTCCCCACACCCCCCGAGGGCATGTGGCAGCGGCGGGACGCTCGGCTCCCGGGCTTGGCGGCGCGGGCGAGCGGGCGAGAACGGTGAGTGAGTGCGGCGCGCGGCTCCGGATGGGGTTCCCGGAGCCTCAGCCGGCCGGGGCTCTTTCGGCATTCTCTGGTCTCCAGTCCTCTCCAGACTCCCGGGGACGGAACTTTCCCCGCGATGTGTGTGGCGTGTTTTCCTACTTCGTGTTTCCCAAAAGCAAAAATCAAGGCAGATGCAAAAGCCCAGCAGCATCGTTGTGAGCTGGTGGGCCGGGCGCAGGGCCCCCAGCTCCATCACGCCGTGCTTTGCCGGGGCGCTTCTTTCCAAACTTTGTGAAATCTGTCGGGCGATGCTGGGAAATGGGTTCTCTGCTGGAGTCCCGGGAGGCGGCGTTTTCCACCTTGCAGTTTCACCGGTGAAGTTGGTAAAAGCTGGAACCGAGTGCAAGCGTCTCGAGATTTGGAAAATAGTTACTATGATCAGCTCTGAAAGCTATCAGAGTTGTGCGGGATGAGCCAAAGGTCTTCAGGATCCCCCCTCACCACAGGCGACAAAAGTGCTTTGTTTTGTAGCAGTTTCTTCATTGCCTTGCCACTATCAGAAACTGCTTAGAATTTTCTCAGGCTTGTGATTTGAGGATTGGACTGAATATTGGAAACAATTTAGTCTTATTAACGGGATCATGAAATCAACCTTCCAAAGCACATATAGGTCAATTCATAAATGGAGTGATTTTCCTCAAAGGCTAATTTACTCCTGTGGTTGCCACAGAGCTCTCCTACTCTAATTCTTGGTCTTGGGATGTCTCATTAGCAGTAAAAGACTCGGCTTTTCAGGGTTCCTTCTTGTAATTTATAAGTCTGAGAACAAAGTGAATGACAGACCTAGACAAACTCCTTTCTGGAAGTGGGTGGACATTGGGTGCATGCCCAGTCTTCCCTTAACGCCCAGCGCCTGAATTACTAAAGAGTTCTTGGGTCTACTCTCCACCAACAGTTGCTAATTCTGCTGCTGTTGAGGTTTGGGTTCAAATTGGTGTGGTGACTAGAATTCCTCTCCCAGGTCCCACCAGAAGTGCTGCAGTCAGAACAGCCTTGGCTTACTTAATACTGCTTGTCTAAGCAAACTGAGCCATTCTAAAGAAGTCCAGCCAGCAAGCCCTGGCAGTTAGGTGAGCCTCATGCCTTGAGACTGTGTGACCCTGGACATCTAACTATGGGACAATACTTACACTGCTTGTCATTACCATGTGACATTAGTGAAACAGATTGTTTAGGAAAATTTTTCCTATTAAACTTTTTTATTATTATTCAATATTCAAAACCTTGATGTTTTCAATGGTCGAGTGACAAATACCATTCTTCCAAATCTTGTCAAATGTATTCAGCAATTGCGAGTCTTTATATCAGATCAGGTCTATTTTGGTCTAGCTGTTTTATAAGATGTCTAACAAAAGCGATTTACATGTTTTCACAAATGAAAACATTCAATGTGCCATGATTTTTTTTTTCATGTAGCTTCATCTGAACTTGAGATGTTACAACGTGTTAATTTCTCTCTCTTCTTTTTTTCAAAACACACAGGTAAGAACCTATGCACACACAGTATTAGTGTCAGGCAGCAAATAAACTTAGTTCTCTGAAAGTCGGATACTCATATCTAAGGGTTGGTAGCTTCTTCCCTAAGCTCCTCAGCTTCCTTCTAAGAATCAGCAGTCCACCATAACTTGAGCCAGCCTCTTATTTCTTGGGGCTGGGGCAAGGAGGAAATCACCATAACTCACGTATAAATTCTTATAACTCAAATGACCCATTAGCCACTCTCCCTGGCATATACATTAGTTCGGATGCTTTCTGGCTTGTGATTATACCCAACAGAGGTTAAGTCTGATTGTAAGCTTCTAAATGACCCAGACCAGACTCAGGCAGGCATTATTATTTTTTTTTTTTTTGGTTTTTCGAGACAGGGTTTCTCTGAATATCTCTGGCTGTCCTGGACTCGCTTTGTAGACCAGGCTGGCCTCGAACTCACAAAGATCCGCCTGCCTCTGCCTCCCAAGTGCTGGGATTAAACAGGCAGGCATTATTAATGTGGGATAAAAGGAGGAGCAAGGCTTTCCAGCCAGCCCAGCCTTTGTTCTAGCCGGCATTGTGACCGGCATTGTCTTACTTTCCTAGGCCTTAATTTGCTCATCTGTAAAACTGAAGATTACACTCAACTCCCAAGATTAAACAAGAAAACAGGATGGTCCCTTGAATACAGGAAGCACCAAAATGGTGGTTGTCCTTTTCCCCTCCTAAATGTTAAAAACACGATATTCTTGTAAACCTGGCCAAGGCTGCTTGTTGTTCCAGTGAGAGTGTACAGACATTCCAATGCACTTAAGTGCACACACTTTTCCTATGCACTGCCCACCCTCCTGGACATGGACTTGGATTAGTTCTTTTTTTCATTTCTGTGACCACAGGCTTGACATGAAGCTACTAAGGCAGGAAAGATTTCTGTTGTCTCATAAGTCTGTGATTTGAGGTCCCATGCCATTATGACGATAGGAGCCGATGTCTGCTTGCTCACTCACATCCAGGGGATCGGGATGCAGGGAAGGGATGGGAAACAACAAAGACCCTCCCTCAGAAACCCACTTCCTCCAGCTAGACCTTGTCCCCCTCAGTCCTCAAAAGCAGTGCCTGTAGGCACTAAGCTACAGCAGGCTTTTCCCTGTCTGCCTACCACTCACTGAGTCTTCTCCTCTCTGGTCTTGATGCGCTGTCCTTGTCCTGCATTTTGTGTGTAGGTGGAAGCATTCAGTTCTACCATGGGTACTAGAGGAGGTGGCAAAGATGGAGGATTGTCTCCATAACCACCTAGAATAGTGATTCTCAACTTGTGGCTCACAATCCCTTTGGAGGTCAAAGGACGTTTTCCCAGGGTCTCCTAAGACCATCTGCAGATCAGATATTTACATTGCAATTCATAACAGTAGAAACATTGCAGTTAAGTAGCAACAAAAATAGCTTTATGGTTGGGGGTCATGACAGCATGAGGAACTGTATTGAAGGGTCACAGCATTAGGAAGGCTGACCTATAGCTTGTGCTTTGGGAGTGATGGGGGGGGAGGGAGACGTTTGGAATATTAGAGTCTAGGTTCTTATGGCAGTTCCATCATCTTTGTGGGATCTGTGACCTTAAATATATTACTTGCCATTTTTCAGTTGGCTTGATAATTTATATAATGGGGATTATAATTCCTTTTCCATTTACCTGCATGGGTTAGTGATAAGTCCTGTCAAATCCTTTATATGAGCATTGTACTCTGGGAAGGGCCTTATACTTGTAGGAATTAAAGAGGCAGGGCATCCAGATGTGGACCATCCCTGGTAGATTCACTCAGCGTTGGCTGCATGAGTGTTAGGGTTTCCATGTGGGTGTCTTGAGGACCAAGTGGACATCATTGCCATCTCTCCTCAGGCCTCTCTCCTGTTCCTGGAGGTCATATTAGTCTTCAGAGTGGAAATTATAAGCAGAGTTTATGAAACCGTCTCTCCACCTGACCACGAGCCAGTAGTTTTGTCTACCATCCTGGGTTGTAGCCACCTCCTCAACACAATCCTCCAGGGCTAGACCTTCTATATTCCCCCTTCTGGTTTGGCTGTGGGACTCCTGCCCCCCTAACTTGTCCTGTTTACCTACAGCTTTCAACTCTACTTTGACCCTTGATGTCAACCCATTCTCATAAGTCTTGTCTCCTCTCCTCACATAACAGGCTACATTTACCCACCAGAACAGCCAGCTTTATTCCTTCCCTAAGATTGTTAGTCAGGCCCTCTAATTGCTCATTGGACAGTCTCGTGCCTTGATTGTTCCTGAGACACTAGGCTGTGTTCTTCTAGCTCTGGCCTTGACTCAGCCATGTACTGACTTGTGGAGTTATAAAGGAATGGCTTATCCAGTGGTAGGGCTGGGTTGGAGATCATATAGCCTGGAGTAAGCATGCAGGTTTGCCCAAAGACCTTCTGAGCAAATGTGCAATATTAGTAAAAGCAGTGAGCTTGTTCCATGAATGGATCTTTATGGGAGTCCTTTGGCCTCTCCTCAAGACTCAAGTCTTGATTGCTAGTGGAGTTGTTGGAGAATGAAATTCAATTCTCTGTTTCTCACAACAGAGTGTACATGTAGCCATCCTGTCTCATCTCCGGGATAGTGGCCTTGGTCACCTTTTTGCTTTGGTGTCTGCCGAGTTGCCCCACCTGAAATCACCATGATTTCATGATTGAGTTTATTCTGGTTTGTTGGGAAGGATTCCACACTCTGTTAATGGGTTGTTCCTCACTGAACCTCTCCACCTTGAGGCTTGACGTGCACTCTGGACTCCTGCAAGAGTCAACCATGTCTGGGAAGGCTGGCAAGGACGATTTGTTATTTCCTCCACTCCTCCAAGCTGGCATTCTCCTGTAAGGAGGAATGTTCCTTCTCATGCTGGTTCCCACTCACAGCAGGAAGCACTCATGAGACTCCCTTTATATTCAGTGTGTTGAGATTTATGTTTGTGTTTTATCTTGATGTTCTTGTCGTCCACACATGGAATTCTATGGTCCCAGCACTTTATCATTTATGGAGCCTTGTTTCCTTCCTTCCTTCCTTCCTTCCTTCCTTCCTTCCTTCCTTCCCTCCCTCCTTCCTTCCTTCCTTCCTTCTTTCCTTCCTTATTTCCTCTCTTCCTTCCTTTTCTTTTTCTCTTTCTTTCTTTCTTTCTTTTTTGGCACAATATGTTCCAGACTCATCTTGTACTTTCTCTAAACTAGTCCACCCTTTCTTTCAGTAGATAAGGTTATTTTCTCCTTTTAAAACAGTGTATATTTAAGTTTTTGATGTGATGTTTTGATATACTTATCTTAATACACATATGCATTATAAAGTGATCTCTACAGTTAAGCAAATTAAAGTACTTTAATCTCATATAGTTTTTGTGTGTGTGTGTGTGTGTGTGTGTGTGTAAAGTACCTAAAGTCTTCCTTTTTGGCAAATTACCACTACGCATTACCATATTAGTGAGAATAGCCCTCAGGACTACACTACAGGGTGGGAGGTCATGGGAATGGGAAGGTACAAAGTTGCATTTATGTCAGTTGAATAAGTTTAGCAACGTAATATACAATAGGACAATAGTGTGAAGACATTAACATATGGAAAGCTTATATGTTTCCTGGGTTGTGATGGTTTCTATAGCTCTTTAAAGACAGAACTGGGAAGTAAACACACACACACACACACACACACACACACACACACACACACACACACGGGCATGCTTATACATTTATCAATATTAGGCCTTGTGCTATAAAAGGACAGTTTTAATGTACAACCCAAGGAGAATCTTTCTTTTTCTTTCTCTTTGTGCATTGTGCAAAGCTTCTGTGGCAATTGGAGAGTCCATTTCTGTTATTGTGAGTATTTCTTCTTGTTTACCCAGAGTCTCCCTGCCATGAAAGACCCCTCCCTGCTTTATGGTCATTTCCTTCCCCGTTTCCTACAGTTCTGAAGACTATCATCAGCTTCAGATTCTCCCATCCTGCTCATAGCTCTCAACCATAGACTGTGCCTGCGTGCATGGCCTGCGTGTGTGTGTTGTCACACTACCCCCCTAGTCATTGTCCATGTCTCTAAATATCTCGGAGTTTCTTTGGGAGGAAAGTGGAGTTAGCCCTAGGTGGAGCCTAATGCTGTATATTATGAGCTTTCTGGGGCACTTTATAGCCTTATAAATGTCTTTAGATTTAATTCTCCTTCTCTCTCTGGCTTTCTCATTTATCATGAATAGTGAGAAGGTTTAACTGGGTGGGTTGGGGGAGAATCAGTGAGTGGGTAGGCTCTGTCCAGTGGAACCTGCCCATCACACCTCCACAAGTTCAGATCCCAGGATCAACCGGGAGGGAAGCCAGAAAGGTACATTTCCACCCATTGTCCCAAGACTTTTCCAGTTCATTTCTACTTTACCTTGTGCTTGTCAGATAACAGAGGTCTCTAGCCTTGCAAAAGCTAGTCATTTGTTGTACTGGACAGTTGAAAACTCTCTGCTTCTCTTCTGAGCGTTCTCTGAAATAGAAAAAGTGACTAATCACTATTGTTTTCTATAATGTGTTTAATTTCCTTTTATCATTTCCATTTTATAGTGTGAACTTTTTCCCTTAGAAACTTTGGCCAAATTTTTGAAGGAAAGATGCATTTATAAAATTGATTTTTTAAAAAAAATTACGACCAAATCACATTTCTTCTGGAATCAGTAAAAGCTTGTAGAAGGCACTATCATCATTATAAAGAATAATTTTGTGTATTCCATTTCTTATATGGGCAGGAAATTGGCTAAAAGAAGAGACTTTGAAGGTTAGTGCAGTGAAAAGGGCGTCAGCCAGAAAGTGGGGAGCGGGTCAGAGTGAATTACCACCCCCACTCACTGTCTGTTCACTCTGCACTGGCCTCTCCCCCTCTGTGACCAGATGGGAAGGGACAAACTCTCTGAAAGCTGGAAGACGTTGCCTTCTGATAAGCAGTTTCAATGCCATGACAGAACGGGTCAGAAAAATCTTGACTTTTATGTCCTGATAACCCTGCAGTAACTGGAAATGTCACAGGTGGAAATGTCCCTGGTACCGCCCACCCACCAAGTACAATCTCTTAGTGACACAGATCCACTGTAGAGTGCAGACGTCACAGATAAACGGAAGTTATGGCAACTGCCTGGCACCGGGAGAGGCCACCACACTGCATAGTGCTAGCCTAGAAAAAAAACACCAAAATTCACAATTTGAAACACACTTTCTATGAAATGGTTATCACTTTTGAACCACCATAAAGTAAAAATAACTCCTAAATTGACTCCCTGTAAGTTGGGAACTCTCGGCAGTTAGACGGCTAAGCATCAGGATTTCAGGCCAAGAGGGCTGGAGAGTGTCTTCCTTTATATCCATCTAGAACTTTGTGTTTCTTTTGGTGATAAGAAAGTATCAACTGGGTCTCCAAACAAAGAGGGAAGCTGAGGAGATCTTGGTGTTCTGATGGCCACCCCATCAGTGGAAATTGATTCCTTTGCTTTTCCTCCCTGGTACTCTCTTGGACTCACCCCTCACCTCCACAGGCAGCCTGAAGGTCTCTTGACTCTGTGAGTTTTCTAGACTTAGAAGGGAACAGGACTGTGTATCACTGTGATGTTCACTTCATCCCAACAGCCTATGCTCCATTTTGTCTCCCTTAAATAACCAAAGAAACTGAGCCTCAAAAGGTAATAGCTTTGCATAGGCCCTTCTGATGACAGCGATAATCAAATCAATAGTGTGTGAGAATGTTCTAAATACATCAAATCTTCCAGTAGTCTTAAGAAGAAGGTTTTCTTATTGTCTGCATTTTAAAGATGGGAAAATCAAGGCACAAAGAAGCCAGGTGACTTTCTAATTGATAAGCAAGGCTTTTAAGAGGCTGACTGGTTCCATAGGCCATGCTCATTGGCAATGTGAATAGTGCCGGTGTCAAAGAGACACCTTTTTGCCACTTTATATTCTCATCACATTCATCAAATGTCAGCTGACCATTTATACACACGCTTATTTCTGTATCATTGTTCTATACATCTGTCTTTTGCCAGTACTATACCATTTTAGTTACAGTAGCTTTGTAATTTAGACATTTAGCAATTGCATATGAGCTTCAGGATTTGTTTTTAAAAGTGATTATTTCTGCATTGAATCTGTAGATCACTTTGAGTGTTCTGGAACATTTTAACAATTTTAAGTCTCTGACTCACTAATATGAGGGTTTTGGGTTTTTTTTTCATTTCTTTTTTTGTGTGTTCTGTAATTTTTCTAGTCATTGTTCTGTAGTCTTCCATGTACAAGCCTTTTGTGTCAGCATTTGCAGGTCCTTGTCCCTGAGCATTCTGGGTGTGAGTTGTAATTGTGTTTTGAGTTTATTTCTTGGTGTTTTAGGGTATTATTTCTTGGCGATATTAGGAACATAATTGCTTTCCTAATCTCTGTTGTGAGTGTTCACTGTGAGTGTATAGAAATGGAACGGGCTTTGTTGTCTGTCTGACTTCTGTTTTGAATTAATTTACTCATTCTGAGACTCATTGAGTCTGTAGTGTTCTCTACACAAAAGATCGTAACATTTGTGAATAAAGGCAGTTTTACCTCCTCTTTTGTGGTTTCTATGCCTCTATTTCTTTCCTTGCCTGGTTGCTCTGGGTAGGATGCTCAATAGAGGTGCGAAGACAGCACAGCTGTGTTCCTATCTAGAGAACAGGCTTCAGTTTCTCCCATTAACTATGGTGTTAGTCTGTCACTGCTCACCGTAGTTCTCATCAGCCCATGTTCAGACCCTTGACCTGAGT
Source organism: Lophiomys imhausi (assembly GCA_907164525.1). NCBI lineage: Eukaryota > Metazoa > Chordata > Mammalia > Rodentia > Muridae > Lophiomys > Lophiomys imhausi. The sequence goes on along the minus strand of CAJQZJ010032618.1, from coordinate 2,869,018 downwards.
CCCATATCCTCTGTGGCGTGTTCTTCTCGTGTTTGCTGCCTTCCTGCTGTGTGGCGGGCAGTGGAAGAGTCAAGTAGCAGGTCTGAAGTCCGGTTGCTGTGGCATTGAGCCTGGACTCAGGCAGGCAAAGGCCCTTTAGCACAGGGAGTGGATGGCTTTGTCTTCACTCCACCTTAAGAAGGAGTTAGAGCACACACTGTTAAATTCCCAGAATTGCAACTCTTCATCACATTGAGCTTTCGGGAAGTTTGCACGCCCCGATCTTCTTGGGGTGTATGTCCCGACTATGTGTTAGAAGCTTTGATTTGGTCCTTTTGGTAACTATGTGTGGTTTTAAAGATTATGTTAGTTTTGTAGAAGGAGGAGGAAGCAATGGCTAGATCAGCAGGTGTCAGACAACCATTTCTAGAAGGAGGAGTCCACCTCTGCAGGTTCAGCAGATGTCCTTTCACCATCCCACCTCTATTGTGTTGTGTAGGCTTCCCAACACTGGCCACCCCTTCTCTAACCTATTTCAAATACCAGTGCTTCTATTTCTCATTTTCGCTGATGAACCTGTCAAACCGTGGAGGAGATGAAATGAGAAAAATTACAACTCACACTCAGAACACTCAGAGATGGGGACCTGCAAATGCTGAGCAGGAATTATGAACTCTCCCTGCAGTAGAGTGAACTGTGAAGCTGGCCTTCCCGAGTCTGGAGTCTGATCTTGATGCCCTCTAGCCACATGTAACGAGAGTGTTGAGAACCTGTGGTCCATGACAGAGGACAGACATGAGCCTTTTCCATCAAACTGTGTCTTCCTTGTCAATAAATTCCTTGTGTTTTGCTGTTGTTGTTTGGTTGGTTGGTTTTCGTTTTTTGCTTCTAGTGAATTTCATATGCTACTTGCCACATGTGAATTCCATTCCAGATCAAGTTTTCAAGGATCCCTGTTTTCTGGCTCTGACCTCCTATCTTCCCTTCAGTATCTACTTTGAGGTTTTCTGAGATGTGGACATGGGAGGGGAAAGTACCCTGCATCTCATCTGCTGCAAGCTTATCCCTCCCCTCTCCCCCGTCCCAGTGGAACATCCAAGAAGCCTTGGGGACAACCAATAGTGCTTAGTGAAAAGTCTTGCTTTTTGAGGTTAGAAAAGCAGCTATGTTTTCCGATGCTCTGAGGCACTCAGCTGCTAGGTACTTTCTGTTCCTTTCTACCTCTGCTCAAGACAGACACTTCTCACCCGAGACCATCTCTCTCTGGTAGTACATTACTGAAAGTTACAAGGAGCAGCCAACACTCCCTCAAGCTCTGGTTCTTTCTAATCTGTCATCTGGAGCTACAGGCAAGGACATCTCAAGTGTGGTGACTTGAGTAAAACAGAAGTTAATCTTTCTTTCTTGTTCAAAGCCATTCAGTACTTCTGTGAGTTCAGGCTCAAGGGGTCCTTTCTTCCAGTTTGTGTGGCATACATACACTGGGACATTGCTTATCCAATCTGCTCTCAAAAGGGAGGTGTGGCTCAATGGTAACCTTGCCTAGTACTTGCAAGGCACTGGGTTCAGGCTGCAGCGCCAGCAAATAAATAAAAAAAAGAAAAGACAAGAAAGCATTTCTGCTGATGATTAGTGTATTTTTGGAGACTCCACTTGTCCTGCAGTTTTATCTTGTGGCAATGTCAAGTTGTAACCATTTCTAAGTATTTAGTCTCAATTTCTGTATTTATTTCCTCTTTGATAGATACTAGTCCAGGGCTGTATTCATCTGTTCTGGCCCAGGGCTTTGTCCTTGCTCCTGTGTTCAGTGCTTGGCCCAGGTGGGGAAGGATGTAGAGGAACACATGCCTGCTTAGTGTTTTAGGGATGATTGTACAGAGCACATTTCACTTATGCCTACGGGGCCATGCCAGCTACAAGGAGGCTGGAAGATGGAACACCAAGACATGTAGGGGGTGGGTTACAGGCTATAGCTTTGCAAGAAAAAAGACATGACCTAGAGAGATAGCTTTATTGGTGAAGTGCTTGCTTTGCATTCATGAAGTCCTGAGTTTGATCCTAGAACCTACTTAAAAAGTCAAGTGCAATGCTGGGTACTTGGTGAGATGGGAGATAGTCAGGGCCCTGGAGCTCACTCACTGCCCCACCAGCGTCATTGACTCGGTAAATTTCCAGGCTAACAAGAGCCCCTGTTTGAAACAATGCGTGGAGAGATACCTGAAGAATGGGACTCTAGATTGTTTGCATGCGTATGCATGTGGACACTCACATGGACACACACACATACACACATGCGCACACACATGTACACACACATGCACACACATGCACATATACATTGCGCACACATGCACATACACACATACACATACACATGCACACACACAGGAATGATCATAAACAAAGCACAACTTAATAGTTTGTGGAGCATAAAGCTTAACAATAATTCAAAGAGTCGATTGCAAGAGAATTCAGAGGAATCTATAGTTATAGGCAGAGGCGTTAGAAATGGCCATGAGCTTAGTTCCACATTATATGGAACAGGGCTTCTTAGAAATGGAGAATGGGGCCCTGCTAGACCTTTAGCACAGTCTGATGGTCAGGGGTACATTGTGTGGCAAGGTTAATAATGAGAAGTTCAAGTGAGAAGCTGAGATCCATTCTCAGAGGAAGTCCAGAAAGCAAATACCCAGGTAGGGAACTAAGTTAGAATCCACAAAGTTATACCAGAATGTTTGGTCTGCGTGTGTGTCTGTACACTGCATGTACCATGTGTCTCTGTATGCCATGTGTGACACCCACAGATGTTAGAAGAGGGAGGGCACCAGTTCCTCTGGAACTGGAGTTACAGATGGTTGTGAGTCACCATGTGGGTGCTAGGAGTCAGACTCAGGTCCTCTGAAAGTACAGCCAGTGCTCTTAACTGCTGAACCTTCTCTCCGGCCTGAGCAATGATCCTTTAATGGAAGAGAGTTCAAAGGAAAAAGAAGAGAGGGTTGAGAACGAAATCCAACATTGTCCATAGTTCAAGGCTGGCGGAAGAACAGAAGACTGATTGTGGAGGCCAATGTAGAAAACGCAGGAGAGTCCAGTCACAGGCCAAGGGGGAGTATCAAGCAGCAACCATCCATTTTCAGCTTCAGTCTATGAAAGGAGGGCTGGAAACAGGACTTGGGAGTTCTTTAGACTGAATGTATTAAAAAAAATATGAACCTATTTCCAACCAGATTTTGTGTCTGTATTTCTAAGAAGTAGGAGAGAGAAGGACACCAGCTCTGCTTACAACAAACTTAGACATGGGATTAGACAAAACGAATATTTAGTGGAGTATGTTGAAGCCCTTAGGGTGCCGTGCGCTTCTCAGCCTGTATGACTTTTCTAAGTATGTGGTACCCAGACATCATCCACCGGACACTCACACCACAGCTAGTCATCTATAGAGAGTCTGCTACTCCACATTGTACTGAGCATTGGGGCTCAAATGACGGCCATGCCCCAAGACATTCATAATCTGATAGTGAAGACAAACATACAGGCAGAACATGCTTACACAGCGTAGCGCCTAAGGAGTTCTTGACGCACCATCTAAGAGAGTCTGAATCTATAAACTAAAGAGCTTCTTTAGGAGAATCAATAATTTGGTCTGCAGAGAGACGGTGCTACTGGTAAAGGAGTTTGCCTTCCAAGCATAAGAACATGAGTTCTGCTCCAAGAGACCACATAATAATACTGTACGTAGTGGCATGCCCTTGTAATTCCAGCACTGGCTCAGCACCCAAGAAGCAGACACCCGGGACCCTTGAGGGATCACTGACTATCGGTCCCGGCTTAATTGGTAAGCTCCAGAGCAGTAAGAGATCTTCCATTAAAGGAGGTAGATGGTGTTTCTGGGAATTGCCGCCTGAGGCTGTCCATCCATGGAGACATGTATGTGTGCATAGGAAAGTGGCAATAGCAGTCGGCATAGCAATTGGTGTGGAACTGACTCATGGGAATTCACAAGAAGTAATATGGCTTTCCTGAGCCAGAAGCAATAGGGAGCAGTTAACACTCCCTTCCCATGAGAGGGTTGCCCAGGAGAAACTGACCCAGCACACCCACAGCAACCTGAGAAGTGAACATGACATCCTCCCTCCTATCTCTTACTGCCCAGCCGGTGACTTATTGCCAGGAAAACACATAAGAGGCATGCAGGATGTGGGGCAGGAACTTCCCCCTCGGGGATGGAGGCCACTACCTCACACAAGTAGTCCTTCTAGCAGGATGCCCTCTGGCTGGTTTGTTTGTTATTACAAGTGCCCTTCTCTGGGGTCTGTGAACCTTGTTTCAGAACTGTTTCCCATCGCAGCTGCATTGGCTTGAAATGTTCCTGTCTGTGCAGAGACTGAGGTTGAGCTTAGGTACTTACCTGGGTGGACGAGGACTCCAGAAGGTTGCCTGGGTGGGCAAGCACTCCAGAAGCAAGAGGAATCACTGCACACCACCTGTGACTTGGCACTGAGCACGGTGGTAGATAGTTTAGGACAAGCCCGGTAGGGCAACGGATGCCTGAACGCCTTTCTGTAGACCAGAGACAGGCCATGTGAGGGGGTGGCACGCATCTAGATGACAAACAAAAAGTTTGGACCACAAATTTGCCTGTGCAGACTTTACACTCTGAAGAAGTACAATTCCCCCACCCCCCATGGGATGTCATTGGTGTCAAGGCTGCAACATGGAAGTTTGCAACGTATCTTATATAGACAAAAAGAGTCTTTGGTTAAGAAGGGTGTTTCCTTCCCTGTGACTATCCACACTTAATTTTTACATTCTCAACTCCTTTGAAGAGGGAAGGTTCTAAAATGTGATTGCACAGTGATCTAAAGATTGTTATAGGAGTAATATATAAATAATACTAATTTTAAACATTTGACTAGTATTAAAAACGAGGGTCAAAGGTCAAAACGTATCTCCTGCTAGCTTAATGAGCTAGACGAAGACTGCAATTTTATAGTGAAGTAAACACAATTAAAGATTTACATTATATTTGGATAAACGAAGTCAGGAACTTTGTTGATCGCATAAAATCCATGTGTTTTCCTCTCTTTACTGTTTCCCCTGCTTCCTGTTTAGTCAAGGGGCTTAAGACAGCCCTCAGCCTTCAGGAACATCCGGGGAACAATGCCTTTGATTACAGCTGTTTATTAAACAAGTCCAAGGGCAGAAGCTTCGGTGTGTACAACACGTGTGAGGCCACCCACTCCCCAGGGAGAGAAGGCGGTAGGGGGACTTGCTGGCATGTTTCAAGCTGCCCTCCCTGCCTAAAGGGCTCTGCAGTGTGTTCTGACACAATAACCTGTTTATTCTGCTAAGTCTGACCTGCAGTTTGTCCTGAATGTCACTCCGTTAATGTCTCCTAGTTAATGATGACTTGGGAAAGTCAACTTCTCAGAGAGAAAGAGAGAAAGAGAGAGAACACAAACGTGGAAGCCCGAGGGCAACTGTTGGGGTCATCCTTACAAATGTTCCCTACCTCTTTGGGAAGACAGGCCTCTCATTAGCCTGGAGCTAACCAATCTGACCAGGCTGGTTAGCCAGTGAGTCCCAGGGATCTTCCCGTCTCCTCCTCCCCAGCCCTGGGATTACAGGCATGTACCAGTACCCTTGGCGTTTGTAGTAATACAGAGTTCTGGGAATCAAACTATGTTTGCAAGCATGTTTCTGAGTCATCCCGCCTAGCTCCAGTTTCTCATTTTATTAGGGATTTTCCCAGTCATACCAAGTGAGCATTTGCTGGTCCTGTGTGGGCACTGTCCTGGGGCCTAACTGACTGCAGCCGGCAGTGGTGGAGACCTGAGGGAGCGTCACAGTAATTTTAAGTGTCCCAGTTGAAGGTTCATTCTTAATAACAGAGGTGAGGGTTCAGCTCTCTGGAGAGAAATGATAGAGTGTCTATAATTCGGTGAGGAGTCCGATCCCCAGCAGCCCTGCCTTTAGCAAGCACACCTCCCCAAAGTAAATACACCGGCTTTATCTAAGGTTGTCAAGAGAATCTACTATTCCTCCACCAACAAGTTCTGCTTATGTGCAAGCTCTCTAACAAATTGGTGCTTCATGGTTTATTTTACCATGGCAAGGGTAAAGTGGGTGCTTTCAATTTAGAAGTTCCTGTAAATATAGTGGAGTGGGTAACCTCCCCCTTGTTTCAAAGTTTTAGAACTCTTTAGGTATAGTATGATTTCAGATCTGTAGAAACGTTGAGCAAACAGTAGACTCCATAGTTCTATAGCTGTATACACAGTAGCTACAATTGTCAGATCCTAAAGTCGTGCAGCACATTTGGTACAATTAGTGAACGGCACATATATTGTTACTATGAAAATGCTTATTTATTCAGATTTCCTAAGCCTTTAGGATACACATTCTATTCAGTTGTCAAGCCTCTTAGCTGTGTGTCCTTTTCTGAAGACCTTGGTAGTTTTGAAGGACACTTCTCTGGCTGAGATTTTTCCGCTGTTTTTTTGCTTGTTTGTTTTGTTTTTGTATTGTTGTTTTTGTTTGTTTGTTTGGCTTTGTTTTTAATATGGTTAGCAGAGTCCAGGGTCGCTTCAGAAGATCATGAAGTAAATAAGAATTCTTCACACATGGTTTCGAGAGCTAGACAATCAACAGAGCTTTGGGCTGCTGACACTGAATCTGATCATCTGGCTGAAATAATGTTTGCCAGTTTCTCAACTGAAGACTCACTGCATTCTCTGTGTCCATATTCGGACAGGAAGTCTTTGAAAGGAAGTCACTAGGTAGAGACTTAAGGACTGCGTGTCAAACTTCCCTTCTTAACAGTGGAATATCTGTGATTGATTGGGGATCTGCGTGCTGGGGAGACCCTTCTCTGCATTCCAACTGAGTATTTTATCCAGAACTGAGCCCTGGATATGGATGGCATAGCCAGGCTGTAATTCCACCTTTGTGTTGTGACTTGGATTGGTCCAACTTTGACAATAGGACTCTTTCTCTTTTGAAGTTATGTTCAAAGAGGGATCTCATTTCTGAGCTTTGCCCTCACAGGGAGCCTCTGCAGTAGGCCACCCTTCAGGCCACCCCATCTTGTCAACTTTGGTGACACCATCCTCATGCCTCTCTGCTGGAAGGATTTGGTGCCAAGTAAAGCCAGGGAAATGAAAGAGTTGTGAAACTCAAATTAGAGAGCACACATATGGGGGAAGAAAGTAGTAAGGGTCAGCGTGGTTAGAAGGTTAAGTTGTGAGGCATGAGTGTCTGAGGTTTAAGTCTGTATTTAATAAGCATTTACCGAGACCATGTGTATGCTGGGCATTCTTCCAGGGCCTAGGGGTGTGTCGTAACAACATAAAATGCTTGCCTTCCTAAATGAAACTTCTTGCTGGAGGGAGCAACCAGGACCCCAGCTAGACTGTCAGATGGTGAGAAACGCTGCAAATCACAGAGCCAGGGTACATGGCTTGAGTGCAGCATTTGGGCTGGTTCCCCAGAGAGAGTGATGGGGAGGGGGTGTCTGATGAAATGATGTCTGTTTAGGAATGAGGTAGGAAAATGAGCCCTGTGGATCTGTGGGGAACGAGGCGGGGACGGGGCAGCAGGGCACAGAGGCCTAGAAGATAATGGTTGAAGTGATCCCCAGGGATGACAGGTGCATTTAAATCATTCTTGCTGTGCTGATTCGCCGTTACCGTGAATTATTGAACACGATGACAGGTACAGGCCTTCCTAAGGTAGCTGCTAAACTAAGTTTCAACTCCTAACTAGACGAGGTTTCTAAGGAGAGGGTTGTTCCATGTTCGTGGGCCATGGAGAGAGACAACACAGACAGCGTTGATGCACCTCGTCCTCCCTGCACATCTTTTCTTTCTGGAAGAGGGGCGTGTTACTTGTCTCCTAAGATGTACTAGAAATGAAAGCAACTTGCGTGGTTCTCTGATGGTTTCATCTCTATAATTGCTTCCACATTCCGAGTTGCCTGATTATCTTTTTTTTTTTCTTCAGAGAAACAAGTTGGGGAGGATCTAAATGAGAGCTTTGCTAGTGAAGTTTTCATTTGGATTCCACATATAGACTTCCCAAACCACCATTTTGTGAAGTCTTACATTACAGGAGTTTAAAGTTGTGGTCATTGCTCCAAAGTGTAGTGTCTCCTGTGGGTCTGCATCAGAACTACTAAATCCTCTAAACCTTTAGTATAAAAACAAACAGCAGCTGAGATGTGGCAGGAATACAAGTTAGTGTTGCCAATGTGACCATATTGCTTCCCACATACTGTAAAAACTGAACACATATTCTTTTTTAAATGTCTTTTCCCCACTACCTTAAGGCAATGTTAAAAGAGGAGAGTACCAAAGGCTGTTTAGAATGTCTATCTGTGTTTTGTACTGTGGGGCAGTCTCTGAATGTGATTGGATCAAATTGTCTCTTTTTCAGTAACGTGACAGTTATTGTACATCTAACTAGGATTCACAGTGCTACCTGGTGTGGCCTTTGCCCAAGGAGAGGAAGCACAGAGTAGTGTGGGCCTCTGGGAAAGAATAGAGACATCTACTTCTCAGCCCTGTGACCTCCTCCGGCAGCGTTGTTGGGATGAAGAAATGAAGTGACCCATGTAAAATGCTGAGCCACTGCGCTTGGCCCAGGGTACAGAGCTAATATTAGTAATTAAATTAGACTAGAGTGGAGATATTAACTCACTGAGAACATGCAGTTAATAAGTGAAGAGACTCCCTAGTTGTGCTTGGTGGCTGTTGTATAAGTCAGTAAAGATGCTTGCCTCAGACTTTTCATTTTAGAGGGAGTGGGACATAGCAGAGGACAAAGATTACTCGTTTATTTATCAAATCCACCACTGTCAAGGGAAGCACAGTAGACAGATCCCTGCTCTGTCGTAGCAGACTGGTCTAGGATGGAAGTTAGATATCTGTACACATATTAAACCATGGCCTCCACTTCCCAAAGTGAGGGCAAATTGAATTAGTCAGAGGTATCTTGCAGAGAGCACTTCAGGCTAGGAGTGAAATGACTTATTAGCTTGTTTGAAATCACAGAATCATGTTGTAAGGTCTGAGAGAGGTCAAGCAATGCCAAATTGGTCATTAGTTATAAACTAGCTAGGATTTTTTGGTGATTTCCAGCTTAGAAAACATGATAATGTACAGTTAGTCTGCACTGGGAACTATCAGTAAACTTGAAAACAAATGTAGAAGATGGGGTGATGGCGGCAGGAAGTTTTTTTTTTAATGGGAGAATTGATGAAGGTTCTGTGCAGATGAGATCAGTTGTCAGCATAGAAGTTCTTACAGCCATGTGAAGTTTTTAGACAAAGTCATCTAAACCTTGTTCTCAATGAAAAACCCTAAAGTTAGTTGAGTTGGTGAAGACTGAGTACACTGGTCTCCCAGACCTCTCCTTTGAACCATAAGCTTGTTTTTCAGAGCAATTTATGCACAACTGAAGGCAGATTGGACACAGAATTTGGGAACTTGTGTTTAAGTCTTTAAACGCTGGGCAATGGTGGCTCATGCTTTAAACCCAGCCCCTGGGAGGCCGAGGAGGCAGGATCTCTGAGTTGGAGGCCAGTCTGGTCTACACAGTGAGTTCCAGGGCAGCCAGGGCTACACAGAGAAACCCCCTGTCTCAAAAATAGATAGATAGATAGATAGATAGATAGATAGATAGATAGATGATAGATAAAATATGAGATATAGAAAAAATGAATTTTAAAAAATGACCCGCAATTCTTTCTTTTTAATTAGCTGTTTACACTTTGAAATTACATGTTTCTGTTTTTACGTGTGTAATTTTTTATAATTAAAATAATAGTGGCAGAGAGATGGCTCAGTGGTTAAGAGCACTGGCTGCTCTTCCAGAAGACCCAAGTTCAATTCCTAGCACCCATATGGTAGCTCACTACTGTCTATAACTTTTGTTCCAGGGGATCTGACACTCTCATACAGATATATACTGACAAAGCATCAATGTACATAAAAAATAATTAATTGAAAATAAAATAATGATGAGCATTTTCTTGTCCTAACACAACTTCATGGCATGATTTGCACCCCTGCTTGGCAGTTCATGTAGCTATTTTTTGCTTTAAACTAATTCCCAGTATGAACTTTTTTGCCCTCGTTCTGTTTTTCTCAGATGAGGAATTTTGTGCAGTGGGGAGGGACCTACTTAGTATTAAGTTCTGTTAGTCATAGATTTCCTGTGATAGCTCAACTTTTTCAAGACAAAATGACTTCTTATTCTCATAACAACTTTTTCATTTAAAAAAGATCAGGAATATACAACTTAGTTTTTGTGGAAGGAAAGTAGAACTTGAAGATTTTTGAAATACCAATCATTGAAACTTTATTGCCTCACAAAAGCACAGATTGGACCAAATGTAACTTCTGAAACTAAAAATCTAATATCTCTTTAAAGGAATAAGAAAAAAATTCAATAGATTTTTACATCAACTGGATTCTAACATTCTATATAATATTCCTAATAAATCACACAGGAGTGATTATACTTAAGTTAGAAAAGTGTTTTTCTTAGCTATCTAGAGCATATACCAAAAAAAAATTATGTAAATCATTTTTAATTAGTGAAATGAAACAGTATTATTGTCTCATTAAAACTTCTCCTTTGGCATTTTGGTCAATTCCTGTGGCTATAACCAAAGTAACTTGGATATAATATATATATATATATATATATATATATATATATATATACACACACACACACACATACAGAATTTATTCCTCACTGGAGTTGGGAAATTCAAGATCTAGGGTAGATGCACCATTGGATTTCGTGCCTGGGGAAGGCCAAGTCTCTGCTTTAAAAATGGAGCCTACCTTAGAGTCCTTCTGTGGTGGAATGAGGAACAGGAATCTAAAGCATCTTTCTTGGCAGTGGAGGTCTAGTTATGGGGGCGGAGTAACTCCCTCCACAATGCGGTTCCAGATTTGGAGTGATGCAGCAGACCATTCAGAGCATGCGTTTCTCAGGTTGTCTTGAATCTTTATATAATTTTAGCATTCTTGAAAGCTGATTTTTCTCCTTGAGTATTCAATTAATATTTTCTGTTAAACCCCCTATGGTGCTGGCAGACTTAGAAATACAATCAATTTCAAGCAGATTGACAAGATCCATCAGAATCCTTCAGGTGCATTGGTATACCTCATTCTGAAAGCCATGAACTATATCTATAGTTGGTCATGTACATACAGATTAGCTGCTTGTAAAGGTCAAACATTGAAATAACCTGTGTCCAAATCTAGGGACTGGTTAAGTAGGACATATAACACAATGTTTAAAAGCTGTTAAAGTTGTAAGATTTGTGTAATTATATGAAATGAACTTTTTATCTCACAGTCATTTAATTCAGAGTAAGGTATTGCTATACAATCAAATATAAATCGGGAAGCAGACTACCTGCTTTATATACTTAAAATTGTTGTCCAGGGTGGTATTTTCTACCTGGGTGTGGTATCAGATTCCAGGATCTACAGGAAGTTTCCAAACTTGGGATTCCTACTGCACTCCCTCATTAAACACACTTCATTCCCAAAGGCAGATAGCCCAACACTTAGGTCTGTTGATCCCGTGGTTCTTCAGTGGATAAATCCCAGGCCTGCTTTATTTATTTATTTTTTAAAATGAGGGATCCCTTCCAGCCAGAAGTTAGGATCTTTGTCTTCAACTCCAGTAGTTTTTGACAGGATCCTTTTTAGCTTTGACCACACATAGCACAGGCAGAGCCCAATGCACAGAGAAACTTAGAGCTTTGCCTTGGCTAGGATCTTCTATCTTTGAGGTCCAAGAAGTCTTATACTAAGAAGCACCAGTGTCACCCCTGCAAACCTGACACCACAGTTTGGTGTCCCCTTTCACAGGAGTCTCGAGGACTTGCTTTCACTTAGCAAGTGAAGTCTAGTATTTGCATTGGGTTGGATATCTGCGTGAACCCTAGATGCCAATGGCACCTGTAGAGCCCTTGTCCTCCACCACCGTGGGTCAGAGAGTGTCCTGGGAAAGAAACTGACTTGAAGTAATTGGATGGGAAAACCCAGCATAAGAATTCACGTTGGTACCATTTACAAAAGGAGATTGGGGAAGAAGTGAAGAGGAAGACAAGGGAGGGGTGTTGAGACGAGTCCGCCTCCCTACACCATAGGCTTAGTAAGTGGAACTGTAGCCTGAAACTAAATGATGGTGATAGAACAATCAAGATTGGAGTTGGAGGGGTGGAAATTGATCTCTTGGAGAAAGCATTTGACATGGAAGAGTAATTCCATACCATCATCTTGGCAACAATATGTCTGGTGTACCAGCCTGCTCTTAATTACTGAACAGAACTCACAAATAAGAAATTTGGCCTGGACGCTGCCAGCAGAAAAGATTCATTAATGAGTCGTTATTGTTGTTATTGTCACTTATGCAGAGTGGGAATTACAAAGCAGCCCACTTGACATATTGATGCCTCCTTGATCATCCATTCATTGATTAGCCAGCCATTCAGTTAGTTACCTATCATGAGGCAGGCAGAGCCTCTAGATCCTGGTATGGATACACACACACACACACACACACACACACACACACACACACACACACA
>CAJQZJ010032618.1:2830480-2853140 GCA_907164525.1 Lophiomys imhausi | reverse complement strand
TGTGTGTGTGTGTGTGTGTGTGTGTGTGTGTGTGTGTGTGTGTGTGTCTATGTCAGAGGCTAAACTCAGGTATTTTTCCTCAGACACTGTCTGTTTTGCTTTGTGTGACAGCCTCTCACTAGCCTGGTGATCGCCAAGTAGTCTAAGTGGCTGACTAACAGGCCTTAGGAATCTACCTACTTTTGTCTTGTGAGCACTAGGATTACACATGGATACCACTATGCCCTGCTTTTAAACATGGATTCTGTGGCTCAAACTCAGCCCCACAATTTGCAAGGCAAGCCCTTTACCAACAAAACGAACTCCCTAGCTCTACCTGTGTTTGCTTGTTTGCTGGTATTTTTTTTCTATGCAGCCATCTCCCTTGACCACCTCACTCTCCCTTTAGCAGGTTACAAGTACAAGGAAGCATAAGCCTGAAAATATCATTTCCCCCTCGAGCTAGATAGGCCCTTGATACTAACGGTAAAGACTAAAGGTAAGCATGAATAGGCATGTCAAGGAGCTGAACTCCATCTCCTGCTCAGTTTGTAGGTCTGATTATTTGTGTGGTCATATGTCTTGAGGAGTCACCAGTGTGCTTGAAAAGAGCACTGTCTCTCAGCATGTTGTCTCTACCCAAAGCAAGAAGTAGAAAGGATTTCTGATCTTTGCAGTAGTTACCGTCACAGGCTTCACTGTCCTGCGTGACTTTGCTGGCAAATGGGGAAGAATTTAACATGAAGGACTTGTGTGGTTTCTACAGGTGTGGTAATAGGTAACCGAAAAACCAGAACAAATAATGAAATCCCCAGGAAGGACAGGAGAAGTCATGGGATTCCAATGTAACAGCACTGGGGAATTGGTTAGTGACAAGGAGACAGTTTGCTGTTAAGGACCTGAGGAAGTTCCCTGGTGGTGAGACAGAGGGATTTGGTGGAAGACAGGTAGTTTGGGAAAGGGAAATGAAACTGAAGAACTAGGTGGTAATGTTTTAAGATGTCTAGCTTCCAATTTCTTTAATGACATAGATTTGGAGTTTGACCCCAAATCTTTTAAAAAATTTCTATAGAGTGATCTGAAGCACATTATTTCATCTTTTGGGGGGGGGAGGTTAGATTTACTCATCTAGTATTGAATAGATTGTTCTCTCCAAGATGTAAGTAGCCAAAAAACAAAACAAAAATTAAAAAATAAAAAATAAAAAAGGAGAAGAGGTGTGTATATGTGGTGTGTGGGTGGGGTATGTGTGTGTGTGTGGGGGGGGGGTTTACAGAGAGAAATGCAGAATAAATGAATGAGACTCCTGAAGGGCAGTTACCAACACAGAGTTCTGTGGATTAACTGTGTCAAAATGCAGAACCTTTTCCATGAGGACATCTCGAAGAATCCCAGAGAGGAAGCTCCCAGATGCTCTACTCATGTACAAATTCAGCTGTCTAAGATAAAAGTCTCCCAAATGATGTAACATTAGAAACAGCATCAGTTCTGGAGTCTACTGTCATTGTAGTCACTGGTTCTCAAAATGGAGATAAGCAGCTTATAAGTGGTGTCTTCAATAGTTATGTGATTTAGGTATTACAATGGAAGAACGCTACACCTTCTTAAGTAGGGAATACTCACACAGGTTAAGTGCCAAAGTTTCTTAGAAATGTTTCTGAAATATTAGAAAGTCAGGCGATGAATGCTCATAAACAGTTCTAGTATGCAAGCGGTTGTGGTTGCACTTCCAGAGAGGAAAGCACTGGGGAGGAAGGAGGGTCTTAGAAAGTCTGCCATGCAGTGTGGAAGGAAAGGAAGGATTCATGTAGGTGGGAGAAGACTTTCTAAGTATGTGAAACAGCAGGATGCTGGAGAGTTGGCTCAGAGGCTAAGAGCACTTGCTCTTGGCAGAGGACCAAGATTTGATTCCCATGGTGGCTCACAACCATCCATAACTCCAGTTCCAGGGGATCAGAATCCCTCTTCTGATCTCCACACTCACCAAGTACAGATATAGCGCACATAAATGCATGCAGGCCAAACATTCAATGCATACGAAATTGAATAAATAAATCTAAAAAAAATGATTTTTAAATAATTTAAAATAATTTGGGGGAGGGGTAGAAACACCCAAAACCTCTGTAGCACACAAGGAAGGGCCCAGGAGGGCAGGCGCTTGCTATAGCGCTGGAGAATGAGTTCAACGTGAGCCAGAAACATTGGCTGTACTCTCAGTTGGACAGGAAAGCACACAGACCAGGATCAGGGTGCACGGCTTCCTGCGGGTGGTGGTGATGGTGGTGCTGTGAGTTTTGGATCTTCGTGACTGGAGAGGCATCTCAGCATCCTGTTCATGTCTCAGAAGCCCTGAGGCAACATTCACTTCTGGGCTTTGAAGTACATAGATCCCTGTCCATGGAGGAAGTAGTTTACTGGTACTCACTGAAAACACATGGGAGACATATGATCCCTCCTTCCAAAGAGCGCCAAGCCCTACCTAAGATGCGGTTTTGAAATCCTACATGTCAACAAGCCTAATCAGCTGCAGTTACCAAATATACACACAAAACTGTTTATTGTCAAACAATATATCATGTGAAACCAGTGGAATTTCTTCTATTTTGCAATGTCTTACAAAAGAAAAGAAAAGGTGAAAGGATTTGTAAACTTATGCTTTTAAAGTCTTCTGTGATATTTCCTGTTCTGTAGGACATTTTTAGGTGTGGGTTGCAATCCATTATCATACTCCCCAGTTATCCCTGAGGGTGTTCCAAGATAGATAATATATACCCAACTTAATAGTGCTGAACCTTATGAATACTGATGATAAAGTTTAATTTATAAATTACATTAACAGCAGTAACTGTTCAGAGGTTATCAACTTCAATATGCAAGATTTTCTTGTTCTCTTTTGTTTGTTTGTTGTTTTTTTTTTGTTTTAACTTAAAGTAGTAATTTATGGCTTCTCTTTGTCATATCCAGTTGCCACCATAAATACTCTTGCACCCTGGAGTCATTGCTAAGTAATGTAAGGATTACTCAAGTATAACCCTGTTGCTCTCTGACAGTTGGTTTCATTGTCAAGCTTCATTCTAGTAACTAAAGGAAGAGAGGCATATTCAGTGTGATACATACATACACACACACTAAAGGCCCTGTGGTAATTACTACAACGAGCCAGGCATCTTCCTCCCATCTCACATAGACTAGTGCTAGACCCTCCTTTGTTCTCTGGGGATAAGCTAGTTTAGATTTTGACAGGATTAATAATTGAGGAAACTGAGATTTTGAGAAGTCTAGTGGCTTTTGAAAACCAGGGCCTCAAGGAAGAATCCAGGCTTACCCACATCCTGCTTGGCCTCTAGTAACTGTGGCCAAGATGTGCCTGCAAAGTGGGCAGCAGCTAGAAGGAGTCTGGTGTCAGTTTTCTTCTTGGTGTGACCAAATATCTGAGAAAAAGTGGCTTGAGGAAGAAAGGGCCAGTCTTGATTCTTGATTTTGGGGGCGCAGTCTGCTGCAGTGAGGAAGATAGGGTGGTGGAAATGGCCTGAAGCTGTTGTGGCGGATGTGCCAGGCCACCTGGTCTGCATAATGAGGACACGGGCAGAAGACAAGAGGTTGAACCAGGCTACAAACCTCAAGGTCTGCCTAGCCTCTTCCTTCAGCAACAGTCCACTTCCCAAGGGCTCCGAGAATCCTGAGTTAGTGCCACCAGCTACAGCTCAAATGTTTAAACACATGGGCCCGTGGAGGCCTTGCACAGTCAATTCACAACAAATGGGCATTTTCCAGCAGGAGGAAGGAGCTGAAGTCAAACCATAGCCAGGTTGTGGGGAAGGAGAGAAGGAAGCAGTGCCTGAGCGCTCCCTGTGATGAGGCCAGTGTGCTGTAAGCACTTACGACATTAGTCCACCTACCCTTCATAATTCAGTGTGGATGCTCCAGCAGATCCGCAAACAGGGAGCAAACAGTGATGGCCCTAATCCTCTCCTGGAAGCTACAGATCCATAGTTCTCAAACCACGTGCCTATCAAAGCAGACGGGAGGGAAGGACTCGGAGCCTACCTGCGAGGGAATGAGACTTAAGCCTGGCTTTGTGATTTCCAAGTGTGTGACCCTGGATAGGTTAGCTAATCTCTCTGTGACTTGGGGTGCCCATCTGGCAGAGGAGATACCACCTGTGCTCTGGTGAGGGGCTGAAGGTTCAAAGACACGATGCTTTAGAACAGCTAAGTAAACGCTTGGTACATAGTCAGCACTAAGAAAAGATTAGCTCGTCTTCTTGGACCGTAGTTTAACTCAGGAGGGTTTCGTCCCATATTGAACTAGAAGGTCCTCTCATCCCCAGAAATGCCACCAAGTTCTCCAGAGACAGAGCCTAGAGGCTTGCTGTTGATGCCACAGTAATGTGAGATTCTGCAATATGGACAGGCAGTGATGAGGAGAATGACAGGGTCTCCTCTGCGGAAGGCATCTGACAGCTGGTAAATGGCACTGTCTCTGTCACTGGAGAACTGGAGCGTCTGGCGTGGTCAGCGCAAATTGAACATGTCTACGCTTATTTTGTTGATTTCTGTGAACGACCTTCCTCCCCCAGACCAAATTCTGTCAATGACTCCTCTCTCTGACAGATGATATTTGCATTAATAATTCGTTTCCTTTTTCTAACATTTATGAATAAAACATTGCATATCGTGCCCTAATGAACAGTCAGCTCAATGAAGTCCTAGAGCACAGGGCCGCCATCTTGTGTGTACAAGATGTCCCTCATAGCACATTGTCCTCATCCTAAAGAAACACTCTTTTGGGGTGCCTTGTTTTCAAGGACTCCCACAGCCTTTGGTAGAATTGGGAGATTTTCTGGGTCGGAAAAGGACCGGGACCAGAACCCAAGTCTTTAATATTGCTCATGTGTTTCATCGGTGACATGCTCCGTTAGATATAAAGACTTGAGGAGGAAGCAAGGCGGGTGGAGAAAATAAAGGAAGAAAGCAAGAGAGGGAGGGAAGAAAGAAGGGGGAAGGCAGACAAGCAAGCACGTGAGCGCCGTGATATGCATGAACACACACATTCACATGCACACATGCACATTCATACGCGCGCGCGCACACACACACACACACACACACACACTTTAAAGCAAAAAGGTCAAAGAAGCTAACCAAGGTCCCTGGGAATTCTTAGTTCACTTCCAACTTTTGTGATCTTGCACACTGCTGATGTTCTGCAGCTCAGGAGCCTTTCAGCATTTGCTGATCGTGTGCCTGAAGAGGAAGAATGCCTTGTGGAACAGGAACAGCGTTGCCTTGTGGAGTGAGCATCTTGCTGTCACCCAGGGCCTTTCCTCTCGTATCAGTGTGTAGGGAATCATATCAGACGGACATGACTAAATCTATTCAGAGTGGAGCTGTCAAGGCACCGGGGCTTAGTATGGAGGTTAGGGGTATTTGTCTTGAAGTCACCGAGTAACATTTGACCCATATGCTCCCTGGCATACAGTGGGACTCTGTGGGATGGGGAATATGTTTGTTCTCAGGCAGGCTGGGGACAAAGGAGTGCAAAGATCCAGTTGCCCCTTAGCAGCTGCCCCAACAATGTTGCTGGACTTGTCCTCTCCCGTATTTGTTCTTTTTTTTATTAGTGTGACCCAACACCCGACCAAAGGTAATTGAGGAAGGAAAGATTTATTTTGGCTCTCAAGAGGGGACAATCCATCATGGTAGGAAAGATGTGGTGGCAGCAGTTCCATGATGGGAGAGCAGCAGCTCCATGGTGGGACAGCGAGCAGCTCCATGGTGGGACAGAAGGCAGCTCTATGGTGGCAGGGGTGTAGGGTGCTCATTCACATCTCAGATGATCAAGAGGAAAGAAAGGGAGACTGGCAGTCAGCCAACTTTCTCCTTTTCCTCTTTTGCTTCAGTTCATGGGATGGTGCTGAGAGTATTGAGGACAGGTCTAACTCCTCTTTGTTCATCCGTGGAAACACCCACCAGTGAGCCTCATTGGTGCCATGAGTTCTTCTTAATATGATCAAGATGGCAATTCAGATTAATCCTTTTACCTTCCCCACCCACCAGGGAGTGCGTGGGGACAGAGAAGGCCACCATGTCTGTTGGTGTGTCTCTGCATCCCACCTCTCCTTGATACCTTCTCCTCCACAGCCTTGTCAGGAGTCTGTCTTCTTTCACTTCTCTACACTTGTCCTCTCCATTCCTCCCTTCTGTTTCCCATCTCACCTGTTCATGTGCCTCTCTTTGCAGTCAGCTCAGGACTCATTTGCTCAAATCAGCACCCGTCCGTCAGACCCATCACAGCCTGCCACCTCCATTTCTTCCTACAGTACCCCAAGAGTACTGCGGTATTAAATATAGCCAGCATTGTAAAGTCCTTTTCTGTCACCTTCTTCGGGTTTTCATCTGGTTTCTCTTGTTTTTAGAAACCCGAGGAGGCTTCAGCTGGATTGAATAATCATTGTGTATTTTCAGTGTGCAAATGATGGAAACACATTTTACATTTGACTTTCTGAGGAGAAGGTTCTGGGGGAAGGACACGCGCCGAGCCTCCCAGGCTCAGAGTTGTAACCCTCTTTGAGGGCTTACTTTCTGCCAATATGGTCACTACCCACCACTTAAGTGTCCCCCAGGCTAATTTAACAGCTAGACTATTATAATAAATGCATGCTGGCCTGTGGTAGAACTTTATCAAGTTCACCTTAACGTTATATATATCCTTTAGAAATTTCAGCAGGGAACTGCTGTGTTCAGCAGAAAACTCAGGCAAGTAGGCTGGATGGAAGCCACAGGAAAAAGGATGTCTTCTGGAATCACAGCCTGTCACAGACTGAGGGACCAACAAGATGTCTGAAATAAAGGGCAGGGGAACCAAGAAGTACTAACTGGAGACCCCCAAAAGAATCACCCCTTCCTGCTCCCACCCGCTTCCCTTGACTACCATACCAGCTCCTGGGAACTCTGTAGTGCCAGAAAAGATCCTGTGGCCTTAAAGAATCACTAGCTTTGAAAGTGCTGACTAACGTCCTCTTGTAAATCATTGTCAGCTCTGTAGCCAGAGCTCAGGCCTTCCCAGTTCCTTCTTGATACAGCAGGTCCCAACCTCATACCTTGAAGCAAGTTACCTGTCTTGGGGGTCAAGTGGCAGCGGTGTACAGGGCTTACCATAAAATTACGGGCTTATTTTTCTCTTTGTGTTTTCTCAACAGGGAGAGATTTCTGCTTTTTGTATTTTCTTTTCCTAAGCATTTATTGACACACTGCCTTCTAAGACCTGGAGCCTGCCCCAAAGGCACTTTGCACATGCCTTGCTCTAGTGTTTTATGGTTGTCAGGGGATGACCAAGGCTTATAAGTCAACAGTGGGTCATATGAGAGATCACATGAAGTCACAGTTGGTCTGTGTGGCTGCCCTGTACATGAAACCTGAATGTTAGGTTTATCTGAAGAAATGAGACACTACCCAGAAAACGTAACTAAAAAAGATTAACCAAAGGACCAAGCAGAAGAGTGCTGCAGACTCAGATGGTCCCTGAAGGTTTCCCTGGGAGGTGGGATATAAGCCAGATCTCAGTGGCAGGAGACAGGCACATGCCACATGGTCAGGAAGCCACACCACGGCCATGTGTGGGAAGGGAGATGCAGACTGTTTATGGACTGAAGTTCTTTCTAAACAGTAGTGATTCTCTGTAAGGCGTCCTGCAGCCAGAGCACAGAAAGTCTTGAATCCTTAGACGGTGTGTTATTGGCCCCTGTGCAGCAGAGGCCAGGCAGGTATGAAAGTGCGAGTTGGGCCTGAAGCGGGCCTGATGGGGTACCGAGGACATCTCCTGCGGCTAACTGGGCAGACCATGTGCTATTGCAGTGACGTGCAAATCCACCTGTCTCTGCCTCCCATCTTACTGTATAGATATGTGCTACTGTGCATAGCTTTGCATCATTTCTAGGGATCTGAACTCAGGTCCTCACACAAAATGCAGCAAAACACTTTGCCCGCCCAGCCTCTTTCCCACCTCCGATTGTTTCATTTCTAATACCGACATTGTGTATAAAAACCCAAGATGTGATTTTGACAAGCACCACATTGTACGGCACTGCTGCCTCCATCCTGAGTCTGAGAAAGGTGGAAACCTGCCCAAGCCACAGGGCAAAAAGCAAAAGAGTATCCATTCAAGCTTCACCCCCTCAGTCCCAGATCTGTGTCCCTCAGAGCGCACAAACCCAGTGTTTACCTACTGGGCCTGGGGTGTGCCTGACTCTCCAGTGCTCCTCCCCTTTAGGCTGCTCTGCACAAGCAGATTCCTCAGCTTCAGTCCCCATGCTGTGGGGTCTGGCTTTTGTCACTAGACACCTGTCATACTGTGCTGTGACACAATTGCCTTCCTCTCTGGTTCCCACTATTAATATCCAGCCTCTTGAGGGAAGCGCTTGCTTCTCAGTCAAGATCCATCCCGGCCTTCGTGGAAGGATGTACTTCATATACAGCAGGGCTTGCTCTTTTTCACTGATAATACCGCATGAAGGGCATTTCTCTGTTAGAGTTGGGCCTGGCGGTTGAAGGATCTCCAAGGTTCTCCGTGCTGGTTCATGCAGTTCCCTCCTCAAGACAACTTGTCTTATGGAGTTGGGTTATGTCAGGGCTTGCTACATAGTGTGGGAGTCTCTCATTCAAGTGCCAGGGGGGAAGCACAGTGAAGGTTCTAAGAACCACGAAGCCATTTCTTTTCTTTCCCTGTTTCCTCAGCTCACTTTTATGCTACGTTGTCCCCTTACAAAGAACAAATCAAGGTAAAAATAATGACAATATCAGGGAAGCTACAATAGAGTTTTAAGGCAAATTAAATATGGGCCCTTTATGTAAAGCACTGGCCCCTCTGGACCAACCCAAGAGAGATTGACCTCTCAATCTGAGATAGACAGGACTAACCCTACCAGGAGCCAGGAGACTTGGAGCTCATTAAATGATCCCACTAGGATCAGGATTTGCTGTGTGTTTTGGTTAGTGTTTAATCTTCTTGATTTTGAAGTCTTTTCTTCTCTCAGACTGGTATCTTCTCCTTATCAAGCTGGGACACTGATTAAAGGACAGTGGCACAGTGTGGCTGAGAGCTCTTGCATGTTATCATAGCAGCTGCAGGCATCCCAGGGGCTACCTCAGCATTTCCACATTCCTGGCATTTCCAAACTGGACTCACCAAGGAGTCAGGGACAGATCATTCCTGTTCTGTTCTCAGCCTGCTTATTTGGTCCAAGACAAGGATAATGAAATAAATGTTATGTCCGGAACTCGTCCCTTCATGACTGACTTCACCTTTAAGAACCCCAGATGAGCCTTGGACTGAAGTTCAGAGCTTTGTGAACAGCTTGAGCAGTTCCTCCCTTGGAGGGTCAGTGGCTTTCTCCCCAGGACATGCCTCAAGCTCCTTGTTCCTAGGGCTTCCTACAATTGGGCCTGATGTCCTTGCAAAAACTCTGAGCTTGAGAGCCACTGTGTTGGGTTTGTTTCTTCCAGGGTAAGAAGGCTGTGCTCCTAGGATCAATGTGACTGCTTAAATGCTCCCCTGTGACTCCAGAAATACATGGCAAGCAGTATCTATCAGCCTGCCTCCCTCCCTCCCCGCTTCCCTCCCTCCCTCTTCCTTCCTTCTCCTCCCTTCCTCCTTTTTTCCCTTCCCCCTCCGTCCTTCTTTCCTCCCTTCCTCCCTCTTTCTTCCTTCCCCCTTCCTTCCTCCTTTCCTCTCTCCCTCCCTCCCTCCTTTCCTTCTTCCTTCCTTCCTTGGTGCATGTGTGTGCATTCATGTTTGTGTGGTTGTACTTATATGCATTGTGTACATGTGTATGAAGGCCAGCGGTCAGCCTCAGGTACCATTCATCAGAAGCCATCCATCTTGGTGGGGATTTTGTTTGTGTGTATGTTTTGAGACTCTAACTTTTACCAGGAATTCACTGACCAGGCGAGGCTGGCCGGCCAGCAAGCCCAGGGATCTGCCTGTCTCTGTCTGCCCACCCCTTGCATGCCATTATAGCTGGCTCTTTATGTGGGTTCTGGGGATTTAACGCAGGTCCTCATGCTTGCATGGAAAATACTTTTCTGACTGAGTCATCTTCCCAGTCCCCAAACAGTGCTTTTTACTGAGACTTGGCATGATACTGAGGGACTTCAGATGACACGAGTCCTGAGCTGTACCTCTTAGAGTCTTTGTGTGGCTCAGAAACTGAAGATATATCTTTTTGGTATGATTAGAAGATATTTTGTCAGAGAACCGAGAGGTCCTAGAAAAGTTAATACTCATCTGTGGAGTGCTGTCTGGACCCTTGTCCATTTGTGCTGACTTGAGTAGGTAAGAAATATCTCCGTGCTTTAAGGCAGCTCATAGGTTTGAGCAATCCTGAAGCTTTCTGATTCTTGTTTGCTAGCTCCTACAAAGGAACAGATGGCACAGAGACTCCTGAGTCAGGGCATGCTCAGTGTGGTCCCGGGACAGTGCCAGAAATCAACCACTGGGTTCTAGACGTCTGTCATGAGAGCAGCCAGCCTGGGGGCACAGCAAGAATAATTTTTAAATTCCTGAATTGAAGTTTTAGGGATTACTGCAAACTCAGGCGTGGAAGACAGACTAAGGAGGGCTCACTGCTGGCTGAGAGAGCCACTTTGGCTACCTTTGGTCTAGAGGTTCAGAGAACAGAAATAAACCAGGGTACTCGAGCAAAGATGGCTTTGTGGCTTTAATCCCAACACTCAGGAGGCAGGATCAGGCAGATCTCTGTGGGTTTGAGGCCAGCCTGGTCTACAAAGTGAGTCCAGGACAGCCAAGACTACACTATCTTAAAGAAAACCCTATCTTTAAAAAATCAAAACAAAACAAAACAAAAAACTGGCTACTGATAACATGCAACAACAATGAAAAAAGAGGCTTCAGATTTGAAGGAGAACAAAGAGAGTTTGGAGGGAAGAAAGGGAGGAACAATGTACTTATTTATAATCTCAAAAAAGTAATTTATTTTTATTTTTTTTAATTTTTAAATTTTTTTATTTTATTTTATTATTTTTTTATTTTTTGGTTTTTAGAGACAAGGTTTCTCTGTGTAGCCCTGGCTGTCCTGGACTCACTTTGTAGATCAGGTTTGCCTCAAACTCACAAAGATCCACCTGCCTCTGCCTCCCAAGTGCTGGGATTAAAGGAGTGCGCCCTGAAAGAAGTAATTTTTGTGGAGGAGAAACTCATCAGTATTTGTCTCATGGTAGAACGAGTAAGAATCAGAAACGTAACAGACTAGGGTCTAAGTAAAAGAGCTGTAGTAATAAAAGGGAGTAGGTTACAGTTCGAACGTTGTGTAGGCTAGAACTCATTCTTACGGTCCCTTGAGAACATGCTGAAAATTATTCTAGATCTCCTGAATATATCAGTTTAGGACAGTGTGATGTGACACCTTTTCATGAAGTAAGGTTGGGTGCTAAGATCATAACGTGTGTCTAATTCTCAGAGTCCATAAAGTCCGCCAGCATTTCTGGCTCGATTGAGTTTCCTGGAGAGCTCCCTGGCCATTTTCTCACAATGACTTCGTAGATACCTAGAGACTGAGGTGGGGGGGACTGACTCTCTAGACAGCTGAGGGTATTTAACGTGGAAGACCAGGAAATGTCAGGAGGTGATAGAAGGCCTGCGCTCACTCAAAGGGAAGGAAGAAGAGCAAAAACAGGCTGAGCACACCCAGATGGACAATCTCTTTGATGTGGCTGCATGAGCTCTAAAGAGGCTTCTGAGAAGGCTGCGGGGAAACATTGAAGGTGAGGGCCTGGTAGGCTGGGCAGACTTCTCAAGGCTTAGACCACTGTTCAGAGCGGTATAGGGAAATCTGCAGAAAGCAGAGCATGTAACTGCAGCCCAAAGATGGTACAGCACGAGTGTGGGCCCTGGAATGTGCTTAGGGACCCCAAGGGAGAGTGGAGGACAATGATGCTACTTACTAAGAGCCGCTGACTTAGCTGCAATCGGGGATCAGTAGTCAGGGTCAGGAGGAGTGGCTGCTTCTTCTGGAGAGCCAGCGAGTCAAAGAAAGACTGACCTCCTAGGCATGCTGGGGGCTCTGATGGACTCTTAGATGCTTGGGTTTGGAGAGGTGCTCACTATAAAAATGTGGTTTTAGGAGGTAGTGTGGCCCTTGTATCAAGAGACATTTTCAGATTGTACATGAATTCTCTATTCCCTCCTGAACACACACACACACACACACACACACAGAGAGAGAGAGAGAGAGAGAAAGAGAGAGAGAGAGAGAGAGAGAGATACATGTTTCTAATTCCATGGTCTCCTGGGTAAGCCTTGACATAGATTATGAAGAAATAACTGAGGCACTGCGACCACTCTTATTTCAGGGGGAGCAGCTTCACAAGCAAGAGGTCCTGCAACGGTGGCAAGCAGAGAAATGCCAGGTGTCCCAGGAGGTGGTGACGGAGGTCATGTGAGGGGAGTGGCAGAAGAATTCAAACAACAAAATAGTGGTTTAGAAACAGAAAAACTCCAATAAAAAGAATAGGGCCCTGAAGTGAAATCCCCTACCTCCCTATACAACAAGATATCCATTCTTGTAACCACCCCCCATACCCTTCAGTCCTAATCTCTAGGAGAATAAACTACAAGGCACACTCGACCCACACACACAATTTTCCAAACAACTGGTTGAACTGATACCATTTTGATCTAGTAGCTTCTACCTTAAAAATACATTTCTTTCGTTTGATTTTCATTTTTAAAAATTTACAATATTTTGTCATTGCCTTGTTCTTTTAGTTACTAGGAAGAAAAGGTTTTATTAGGTTGAGATTAGCCAGTGTGAATTTGTATCCAATCTCATCTGTGCCAACACAAACAACCCCTTTGTGGGTGGTGAAGGCAACTTAATGGTGTGGTCTGAAGGAGAAAGTACTATTACTCAAGTTATTAGCACCGGGGGACTCCTTGCTGACCTCGTCCAGTGACCTACAAACTATGCCTCCTGCATTACTGCACTCCTGAGGAAGGGAGGCAGCCTGAAAACATTACAGAGAATGTGAAAAATCATGAAGAAAAACGGAAAGATATGCTGTCAATGAGAGGCAAGAAAGGCCTTCTAATATTAACCCAATGGCAGGATTTACTAGTTTTAAATTGTATGTCACCACACCAGGATGCTTGAATTGGGCAAACGAGCTACCACAGCAGTATAAAATGATAATAATAATGTCAGGTTCTGTCATTTGTGTGCTGTGACTGGCCCTCGGGGGGGGACTGGAGTAATTAAGTGAATGTAAATGAGGCTGGGCATTTTTGACCTTTACTAGACAGTGTGGCCCCAGTGGCTCTCTGTTGTCCTCTTATAGAGCAGGGACATCTTTGAGACACCCCTGTTAATTCTTAGGAAACTTCGGGACGTCTTCTTGGCACTTTTATAAACCTTCTATCTTGAATTTCTGTTTTATTAGCATTTTTTTAGTGATAAGTAATACATAATAAGGTTCCATCATGACATTTTAATACACATACACATATATATACATTATACATAATGTATTTCAATCATATTCATTATATATATTATGTATTTCAATCATATTCACCCTCCCCATTACCCTCATTGTCTACACCCCACTGATACACTTTTTCTTTGGAATTTTATTGAGCTGTTACTACCGAAATAGAACAAGCTGAAGTTCACCCTGCCATTTAGAAATGAGCTCCCTGGTGTGAAGCCTTAGAAGGGCTCCTGGCATGTTAAACTGGCTGGTCTTGTTCTCCTGTGTCTGTGTTTATATGCATCCTATGTAGGCAACAATGGCATTGTGGTAACAAGCATGCTTTCAGACACTCCCCGCTGGTTCCAGTATCCTTTTTACAGGCAGGCGAACTCAATGCCCCCGCGTTTTTCTAAAAGTATCAGCTTTCCTCCAATAAAGTGTGTTTTATCAGTGCCTATGTCTTTTTCTTCTTTTCTAGCCTTGGTGATTGGGGGAGGTTTTGTGAACTGTTTTGGTTTCTCATTTTGGATGCATACCATCTTATCATCAGCATCTGATTCAAATGATTGATTGTTCTTAGTACTAATAGACAAACACCCTTCGCAATATAAGGTACATACATTTTCACTGTGGTTGTATGTTATTTTACAGTTCAAAGAGTGTTTCACCCCTGGCTTGTAATCCTCATGGCTCTTGTCTTTGGCAGATGTGTGCTTTAGAGTGTTTTCATTTGTTCTCTGCACAGTGTATGTAGTTGTTAACATGCCATGTTGCTTTGACCTCATTCCTGACAAGAAGCAAGGCAGTGGAGGAAAGATGTATTGCGCTTTATAGTTTGAAGGGCTACAGGCCATTATGGTGTGTGGGCAGCCTACAGCAGCAGCCTACAGCAGGAGCCTGAGGCAACTGGTCAGGATGTTCTGCATTCGGATAACGGAGAACTGAATGGCAAGTGGGGCCACGCTATCAAACCTCAGGCTCTGCTCCCACTCGGCCTACTTCCTCTGGCAAGCATTCACCCTCCGAATGCCCACAACCTCCCAACCCCCACCCACCCCTGCCACCTGGGGACCAAGCCTTCAAAAGTATGAGCCTAAGGCAGACCATTCACATTCAATGGTCAGGAGTGCGGGGGATGGGATCAGGGTAGAAAGCCCCTGCTTCTTCCCAAGAAGGAATTTAAGTTTTCACAACATTTTCCTCATCTGTGTAGGTCTTAACACAAAGAACTTGTTCTTGGGGGTAAATATGAAAGATCATGCCAATAAGAAGTTTAAACAACATACACAAAGGCCACTTGTCATTTAGTGACCTCAAAATATTTCCCATCAGTTTGGTTAAGCCACTCAGTAGCCCTGAGTCATAGATGGGGCAAATTCTTAGGAAATTTGTAAATAAAACCTCTAGAAGTAACCGAATTAGTTTTTTTCTTTTTTAACTTGACAGCATAGTGATAAGGTCGTGTGTGTGTGTGTGTGTGTGTGTGTGTGTGTGTGTGTGTGTATCTTCAGTGACTCTAAGATCACATTTTATTTTACACTGAATCATTGATATTTCATGAGCCCTTTCTAGCACTTATTTAATCACGATAAAAATGCTCACATCATGCTGCACATCTTCAAGCTAGTTTTGATAGACTGTGTAATTTGCAATTTTGTAGATTGAGAAAATACTTGTTCTAAAATCTTGTTATATGTTCCTAAATTACCCTCCAGTGGGCTGTGTGAGAATGCACATCCATAAACATGCAGTAGCCCTTCCTCCATCAGCACCAGGTTCTTAGATTTCATAGTTCTTTAAGTGAAACACTTCTGCTTTGGTAGAAGATGTTTGAAAGGGCACATACTATCCAAGGAACTGAGACCCAATGTCCATTCCCACTTTTTAATTCAAGTGATATTTGCTGAGAATGGCAATTACTAGCCTAGTTAGAACCGAGGGCAAGCCCCTGCTTTCCTGAGCTTGGATTCCAGCATGCATGAGTCATAAACAAACACAATAGAACACAATTTCAGGCTATATGAAAGACAAATAAAACAGAGAAAAGAATAGATGGGATAGTAGGCCTGATGAGGAGAGAGCCCTGGAACATTTCTCTTCTGCTTGACTATAAGCCCAACCTCACAAACCCTGAGTGAGCACACGGGTTACCTGGGAAAGCCATGTCTAGGCAGAGCTGACATCAGCAAGTGCAAAAGCTTGAGGAAAGGAGCCAGTTGGGAAACTTCCAGAAACAACTGTAAAGCTGCACTGACTTGATTTGCCAGAAATGGAACACTGGGCAAGTTCCTTTGTGTTTGGAGTGACCTGGTGAACTAGTCAAGTCTCCTTAAAAGGTGCTGCTGGAAGAGCAAGATTGTCACCATTTAGTCACACACCACATGGGATCTCTGCCATTGTCCCTCAGTTTGTACAACTCCTGCCCCTAGCAAAAGACTGTGGATTGTGAAGTTTAAATGAGGATAAAACAGGCTCATCTCATCTCCTCCATAGAAAAGGCTATGGTGGCATGCTCCTTCCTCACGCTTTATTGCTTGATAAAACCCAAGTCATTACTGTGTTTAACACCATGAAGATAGGACATCACACTTGAAGACAGATTCTTTTGGGATGAGGTCCTAGGGAAGGCTTTCTACTAGCCCTGTGTCTAAGGACAGTCCTGCCTCTACCTAGAGATTCTGGCACAAGCTGAAATCCGCAGGAACAGTTCTGTGGGGGAAAGGAGTGGGGGAACGTGGGCATCATCAACAGGAGGACGGAGAATTCACCACAGACCAGAGCTCCTGCAGCTCTAGACTTGGGGCTCGACCCTGCCACCCACACAAACGCTGCTGACTTTCGCCTATGAAGACCAAGCCATCAAAGGTCGTTTCTGAGCAGCTCTTGGACCCCATAGTTTAAGCTGCCCTGTCTTAAGGAAAGTATGAAATTGCCTGGGAGGAAGCTTCCAGAGACCAAGGTGTTGCTTACTGGGTGGACTTTGCTATGTACACTGATTCTGCTGTGTCTCAACATGTAAGAAAACTTTATTTTTCACAGCTCTCCTCCAAGAACCTTATGCAAGAAGGCCCAAACAAGAAAAACCTCCTTGTGAACAAAACAGCACCCCTAGAAGGCTTTGAAATGCATGCCAAATGTGATATTAAGCCTGGAATTCAAACAAAGGACTCATTACTATTCTCTTCTCTCCCTAAAGAGAATTCTCCCTAAAGAGACCCTCACCTACCTGAATAGAGAAAAAGAATTGGCTAGCTCATAAGTACTTTAACTGCTAATTTGTTTTAAAGAGGACGATTCCGAGAGTGTGATGAGTAGGCTAGCCGGGATGTTTATCATTTGCTCTAACAGCACTCATTTTATCAGATTGAGAACTAATCTGCTTAAGTGTTTTTCTCTTAAAGCGTCCCTTCAAAGCTCTAATTTATGAAGTGAAAAGAGACACCTGCAACATGGAGTCTGCAAGTTCACTTGACTAATTACAGCCACTCACATAACTGTACAACATGGGAGTTTCCTCACCTTCTGGGAACTTCTGGGCTTTGGTCAGCGCGTGAAGTCCTTTTGCTCAAGATCCTGAAGTTATAGCACCTAGTGGACCTCATTGAAGGAATGCTCTTTCAGCTTTGGAACCTCTATTTAAATGTGGTGTTCCATTAACTATATGGCTGATTGCAGAAACATGAGTGGACCCCCATTCACTTAGGTAAAGAGAGGAACAGTCCCACATGATGCCATGGTATGGAGATGATGTGCTAGGGGCAGCCTGGGGTAAGGCTGGAAAGCCCTGGGAATGCTGGGAAGTTCTTCCTATCTGGTTCTCATCTGACCTTCCCTCCTGCTGGTTATATTATTCTTCCTGTGTCTGTATATGTTGTGTAAAGCAGGAAGGCCCGTAGCTTCTGTATGCCTGTATCGAATGCCTCTCTGTCTTGTATTTACACATTCCCTTTAACTCACTCAGTTTATTCAGCCTGGAGTTACAGTCTGATCCCAAGCCCTTAATAGTTTGTCTGTCCAGAAACTGGGGTCTAGGAAAGGTACTCTAGTTGGTCCAGCACAGTCAGGGGTCAGGAAGTTCAAAGAAACCAATTTTGGTCACCAGGGTAATGATGTTTGCCATGAACCTCATCTATAATCATGTGGGGATGCTTGGATGGAGGTGTGTGTGTGTGTGTGTGTGTGTGTGTGTGTGTGTGTGAGAGAGAGAGAGAGAGAGAGAGAGAGAGAGAGAGACTAACAGGAGTGTAATCATAGCTGTGGTCATAACTGTTAGAGTTCTACTACAGAGTGAAGATCTTTAACTTGTGTTTAGTCTCAGAACATGAAGCTGAATATGTGATGTGACTTGAAACTGGAGCAGGGAGCTTCTAGGCTGGGAGAGGAACCAGTGGAATTTTCTGGACTACCACAGGGGGCCTCACCTCTTTTTTCCCCTCTAAAGGAAAAACAAAAAACAAAATTTCCTTTAGTAAAATATAAAAACAATCCAGGTGAAGTTTTTTGTTGTTAATTTCCCCTCCCCCCTCCCCTCCCCTTCTCTCTTTTCCCTCCTCTCTTTTTCCACCTTCCTTTCTTTCTCTCCCCTCTTTCCTTTCATTTTCCTTCCTTCCTTCCTTCCTTCCTTTCTTTCTTTTTCTCGTTCTTTCCTTTCATCTCATTTTCCTTCCTTCCTTTCTTTCTTTTTGAGAAAGGCTTCTTCCAACCAAGGCAGCCCAACTGACCTCACTTGCCTCCATCTTACAAGTGTTGACATTATAGCGATAATTTTTGTTGTAATGAGCTATTGTTGCTTTAAAATGTTTTGATTACATTAATGAGCCAACCAAACACTATGTGTCATAAGAAATTACTGGTTATCTTTGGGAGACCTCTTAGATGGATATTTTCATAATTATGCTTATATTTTAAGTGGCATTTAAAATATAGTTCACAAAAATGGGGAAAGAGTCTTCAGGAATTCAGTTATTGTTCATGCTCTAGAAAAGAACAACGTGGAATCAAATGAACATGTCATTTGCAAGGTCAGCCTTTGCCAAAGGCAGGGTAGCTGCTCAGAACTGAGGGCCTGGGCGCCATTCAGATACAAACTCCAGTGTTGGCTTAGATATGTTACAGAAATGAGGATGCAGGTTTTGGATGTCATAGCAGAGGGTCATCTCTGACTAAAGTTCCAGGTGAAAGCCTGCCAGTGTCTTCTGTAAGCAAGGTCTTCATTCTAATCATCTTTGCACAAGAGATGTGTCCCCAGCAAGGGATTTAGTGTTTAATTTCTGCCCAAACTCTTGGCAGACACACTTGTCAACTCCTTGGTTATGTTTTTTTTCTTCAACCACGTTATTGTTTTAATGAGACATCTGCTTTTCTTTGAAGAGTACGCACAACTAACCCCACCCTGTCTCCCCCTCCCCAGTCTGAGGATGCAACTCTTCCCCCTGTCATTACTAAACTGTTCTGAAAAAAATCTTGTAAAATGAAGCTTCTTCCATTCTGAACATTCTCACAGATCTAAGGAAATACTCCTTTCGACCCCCCCTCCCTAGTTTTCAATACAAAGTTTCTCTGTATAGCTTTGGCTGTCCTGGAACTTGCTTTGTAAACCAAGCTAGCGTCAGACAGAGATCCTCCTGTCTCTGCCTCTGGAGTGCTGGGATCAAAGGAATGCTCCACTACTGCCCCTTTTTCCCTTTAACTTTTTTTTTTTTTTTAATGAGCCAGTCCTTCTATAGAGGAATGTGTCCTTCATGTGAGTGGTGTGCTTACTCAGAATGCACTTCTAGGGCATCCCTTATGAGAATCTAGTTTGATAAGAATCCTTAATGGAGGTACATAATGATCTATAACAAGCCTTTAGATGATGCTGTTTGGTTCTAGGTCCAGCATGTGTCTAAGTGTTGACAAGTAATCTCTGTCATTCCTCCTTCCTGTAAAACCCTCTTGACAAGATTCATTCCATCCCACAAGTGCCTGTAGATGCTTCATTGTCATTAAACGATTCTACCAGCAAAGCAAACACTCACACAATCCTGTCTGTGCCAGGGACTCTTGAAGCACTCTATAGATGTTTACTGGTTTAGGGCTTCTCTGAAGTATGGATTATTGGTATCCCCATTCTAGGCGGAGAACTTAACTAATTTGTTGATGGTCACATGCTCATGGTCACATGGTCAGTAACTGGAAAAGCTAAGACTTAAAGGCAAACACTACATGAAGTAGAGAGTTGTCATTATTTATTAATTCCACAAATATTTATTAAGCATCCTATATGAGACTACTGCAAACCAGGCAGGTCTCTTCTGTTAAGGACCTAGTCTATAGTACAGAAAATTGAGAAGGCAAATCATTGTGAATTTTATCCTCAACATGGCACTTCGGGGGCAGTCAGAGGATATTCCTTACTTTGAGAATCATGAAAACTTTCCAGATCAGGTGGTGTTTCTCAGCGGCCTCAGTTTCCTGATTCTGTAAAAGGGAAGTGTGACCATGCCTACCTTAAAGGACACAAATGAACTTTAAATGATGGCACATATAAAATTGTTTAGAATGGAGCCTGGCGTGGTAAGTGTAAAGTGTTATTTTTATTAATCTAAGTGCTGTGAGCTGTGCAGTTGTCAGGGATACTGGGTTGTGAATCTGTACAGAAAAACAAAGCAGAAGGGTCTTCATGGCATTGCAGGTAACACAGAAGACAGGAGACAGTTGCCTGAAGAGAATTTGCTCAGAGCAGCAAGAAAGCTGGCTAGTCAGTTCAGTGAGGTCATGAAGTCTGCCCGCCCTCTGGCTGTGGCCTTTGGATTTTATCCAGAGGACTTTTAAGCTACAAGATAGCTTGGTCAGAATTGCCTTACATCAAAATGGCTGGGCACATAGGGGAATGAATTGAAGAAGACAAAACTGGAGGCAGGGAGGCCATTTGGGAGACTATTAAGTTAATATACTAGATTTTGAAAGGATCTGATGTAATCACCCTCATTAAGATAGGTAGGTAGATTAAGGAGTGATTGAAGATTTAGGATCAACAGAACTTGGTAATTTGTCTCATATAAGGTGCAGTGGGAGACCAACAATGACACCCAAATGTCTGATCTGGACAACTGAACAGACAGGAGCGCTGTTCAGTGTAGCTTGGGACATTTAACTTCATGTGAGTACACGTTGGAGTCACTGTTCATAGGGCCAGGAAAAGATAGATGGTGGAGAGTTAGGAAGAGAGGGTGATATGTGAAACCATCCACTGTGGGTGCAGGTGTTGGCCCTGACCAGGACAGTTTCCTTAAGGTTCATGTTGAGATGCTAATGACAAGACTGTTGTCACTGGGCTACTGGCATCCTCCACTTGTTCCCTAGTCCCCAGGGCCTGGCTTGTTCCCAGGATGTTGGTCCAGTGCTCTTCCTGCCCCATACCAAACCAAGACGTTATTTTCCAAAATTGTAATTTCTCAGGTAGCTTTCAGATCACATCTTATAATGTCAGTAGACACAGTCTACCCATCCAAAGAAGCTATTTATTTTCATATGTGTGTTTGCATATGTAAATGTTTTTAATAGCACATATTAATTACACATAATAACACGTTTCATTATGAGACTTTCACATGTGTATGTAACGTATCTTGATCATATCAAGGAGAATATTTTACAAATAGATGTCACAGGATTGAATTATGTATGTATGTATGTATGTTTTAAGCATTCCCCAATCAAATAATTTAAAATTATTTTATTTTTTTATGTGTTTGGGTGTTTTACATGCATTTAAGTGTATGCCCCATTTTGATGCCTGGTATCCATGGACGGCAGAAGAGGGTGTTGGTCCCCTGGAACTGGAGTTACACAGAGTGGTGAACTGCTGTGTCAATGCTAGGAATTGAACCCTGGTCTTCTGGAAGAGCAGCCAGAGTTCTTAAGCACTGAGCGATCTCATTGAATCATTTTAATTCCACCTTCAAATTCCATTGTTTCCACCTGTTTTTGCAAACAGGAACATAAGTTTTTGCACACAAGTAGGAACCATATCCTGTTTCACATTGGTCCAGCTAAGAAGTGGCACAAGAGGAAAGGAAAGGGAGCTAATGGCCTGCGCAAACTCTGGCAGGCTCTCTACACTCTTGTCTTTACCATTAGCATCCCTGTGCTTTTCCTCAGCAGGGCCAAGGGCTCCATCTCATTTGAGATAAAGGTTGGCATAACAGTAAGCACTTTAATTGCTTAAGTGTGTATCATCTGCAAAAAGCAAAACAATCTTGCAAAAGGCT
Source organism: Lophiomys imhausi (assembly GCA_907164525.1). Lineage (NCBI taxonomy): Eukaryota > Metazoa > Chordata > Mammalia > Rodentia > Muridae > Lophiomys > Lophiomys imhausi. The sequence goes on along the minus strand of CAJQZJ010032618.1, from coordinate 2,831,422 downwards.
CATGAAATACCTTTGTTCTGGTAAGAGTAATTAGAGCTGCTGAGTAAACAGGATGAATCATAACACCACTGCTGTTCAGGGAAAAAAGAAAGACTGAGGTTGCAGGTCAGGGGACGGGTTCTGCTTATCTACCCTCTCAGCTGTCAGTGGCTCCTGCCTGGCTCTTCTCTTCAAGGGTTGCAAACTGCTGTTCTCTTAGTATTCAAAGGTCGTCTTACAGTTGGGCAAGTGTCTGCAAGTATCAATAAGGCTATTTATTTATTCAGCCATTTGATCATTGACTCATGAATAAATATTGATCCAGTGCCCACTTTGTAATGACATTGTGCATGGGGGAAAAAAACCTGGGGATCTAAAAGTAAAATTGCTCCATATGGTCTCAGTTCTTGATAATATACCTGGTCCAGTTGAGAAAAGGGACATGAGAAAGAAAAATAAAAGTAATAACAATAAACCCAAATGCCTACAGCATTTTGGAGTTAATACAAAAGGTTCTGGATGAATAGGTTTCGACAGGATTTTTTTTTTTCTAGCTTTGTTCCATTTACCTAGCTTTACATGACTAAGTTTATTTTTAAGATGACACTAACCTTCAGGGCAGGGCGGTGGCTAAATGAATAAATGTATTTTCCTCACAGTCATGAGGACCTGAGTTTGAATCCTCAGAGCCCACACAAAAGCCAGACACGTGGTAAAATCATCTGTTAGTGCAGGACTTCTACAGGAGATGAGGGGAGGTAGGAGCAGGGGAATCCCCCAGATGCTTGCAGGCCACGTAAGATGCAGTGGATACAGCAGGGAAAGAACAAGACAGGACCTGTCTCAAACAAAGTGGGCTATGAGGGCCAACACCTGTGCCTGTCCTCTGACAGGAATCCCCACATACATGTGCATTCACACACACACACACACACACACACACACACACACACACACACACAC
>CAJQZJ010032618.1:2808518-2830470 GCA_907164525.1 Lophiomys imhausi | reverse complement strand
CACACACACACACACACACACACACACACACACACACACACACACACTCACACACTCAGACATCACGACTGCTCTGGGATTTCTCAGCTGCTACTTTCTGTAATTTAGATAGCTCTGGTCTCTTAGTATTTCTCCAGCCATTTCCAGATCCACATTTCATTCTGGACATCTTTAAAGCCGACCCAAGGCCCCTATAACAACTTGAGCTTTGCCTGCTGAAGGTGGCAGGTGTCCATATAATGGGCAAGATGGTTATATATAATATGTGTATAGTCCCATGTAACAGGTTAGATGACTGGTGTACAAGTTGGTTAATAGAGTAAACATTGTTGGCACAGGGGAGTACTGGAGCTGGGATTTGAACCCAGCAGTCCAAGATATTAGTGTGTGATGCCACCTTGCCTCTCTGTCTGTTCTGAGTTTCAACTTGTCACCACAGTAGCCTTTCCTAGGACAGTAAAAACAGTCTGTCATTGCCATCCAGATGGAGTTGACTCAAAGCCATGTGCCAAAGGGAAGGCCTCTTTCTCTCTCCATCCTCAGTTCTCCTCTCCCATCATATGAGTTCCTGGGATCAAACTCGGGTTGTTGGACTTGGCCACAAGCACCTTTACCTTCTGAGCCACCTTATGGCCCGATGACCGTTCATTCAATAAAAGTCCTTTCAACATGAAACGATCTGTGTCTGCATAGGTACTTATGTGATTCAGAGGTTTCTGTTCATTAATTAACAACTTACAAAAATGTTTATATTTGTTCTTATATCTTATCCTACTAATCAAAAGCTAATAATTCACTTACTAATAAAAGTAACTTTTAAGTGGAGAGTTCTCTAATCATGGTGCAGCATAGTATAAATGTGTTTTCTTTTTTCATGGCTGAATGTAGTGGTGCAGTTCAGTTCCTGTTCTTGCTCCAGAGGCTAAAACATGAGCATCATTTAAGGCCAGAGGTCAGGAGTTCAAGGCTAGCCTGGACAGTAAAACAAGCCCTCCTCTCAAATAAACAAAAACAATCAACAACGAAACCAAAAACAAACAAATAACCAAGCAATGTGTTTGACTCCCCAGATGTGGAAAAATAAGAGCTACGACAAGAGCCTCTGGTTCTTGCGTCTCAGGTCATAGGAGCCCTTTGAAATGAGAGGAGCCCTGGCGTGAGCTAGCAGAGCCTGTGGTTCCTTTTGCTGTGGCTTCACTCCCAGCTTGTCATTATTATGGTATCATACATGTCCTGATTTTGAAGGTGCTTGGTGTGTTTATATGGTGGAAGTTTAGCCAACCACTACAGGGACCAATTATGAACTTTCCTTCTTCCCAATAATTCCAATTTTTGTGTTGTCTTCACAAGTCCCTCAAGTATTATCTTCCCCATCATTTTCCTTCTGACATTTCTACTCTTGCTTCCTGTCTCATGTGCCTGTTCCATTCATTTGACATGTGTCCTTTGTTACCTTATAACACTTATTATTATTCTTTTTTTTACTTTTTTTATTTCTTCAAGTTACATCTCAATCGCAATCCCCTCCCTACTCCTCCCTCCAGTCCCACCCTCTTCCACCTCAACCCACCCATCCCCTTCCTTTTTTTTTAAGTTTAAGGTATATCTTTTTCCCCCCAACAGCCCCCCTTTCAGTCCAACAAATGGCTCTTTCTCTTATAATAATAAATACAATACAAAACAACAGAGGTAATTAGGCCACAATTATAAGAGTTATATGGCTTAGCGTACATTCCCAATGACCAGTCTATACGTATTTGGCACCTGACTTTAACATTCTACTATCTACCCATCTCCATGAGTTTAAAGTTCTATATCCAACTCAGCTTTCATCTGAACTTTCATCACAATTTTAAAAACATCTTCTTAGATCCAGAACACCCTCTTGATTCCTAAACAACTCAAAATTTAACTATGAGACTATAACTATCTAGTCTTCAACCACATCAGAGACTAGAGAGGGATAAGTATATCTGATTATATAGGAAGTGCAGGGCTGCCTGGACAGTTATTCTTAGCTAGAGATAAATCATAAAAGGCCAGGTACTGTTTAAATTACTTGACGTCCCAACATTTACTGTAGAGATTCCAAGCTCATGTTGGTGATTTTGGGGGAGAGGCACACTGCTGTCTGTTCTAAAGTTGGGAAGGTGCTTGTCTGTGGTTGGCTATACAGACTAGAGTATTCCATTTGATACCATGAAGGGTCAGCAGTACAACAAATATGGATGCAGTTTTTCTCATATTGAAGCTTCTGTTGTGCCTTCCATAACAGAAGAATAAAAACTAAGCTCAGTCCAATATTCAGTAGAAACAGTGTCTCCATGGGAACTCCACGCCGGGTAGAGAATCCAGGTGACTGTGACAGGCTTCTGCTCTTGGTGCTCTCTCAGTCTAGCCAGCCACAGCGGGGAAGATCTGTTGCTGTTTTGCATGATATGTTTCTGGAGTGATGTGGGAATGGGGAACATTTGACTCAACCCAGGGCAGAATGGGAAGTGCTGTGGTGACGACTGAATGAAGCTTCAAAGGACGTGGAGGGAAGCCGCTGGAAGTGGAGTGATTCACAGCTATGATGCCAATGTTGAGAGGCTAAGGTAGAAAGGTGACTGTGAATCTCAGGCCAGTCTTGGGTACAGATTGAGACTCTGTCTAAAAAGTAAAACTAAGCAAACAGAAACAAAAACCAAGGAGGGACTCAGCAGATAGTAACAGTGCAGGGGAAGAGTGGGAAGGAGGAATGGGATCAAAAAGCTCAAATTCTTCCTTCTCTTTGGACTGCTTTTTTTCTCTAGGTAGTCTCTCTCTCTCTCTCTCTCTCTCTCTCTCTCTCTCTCTCTCTCTCGTGTGTGTGTGTGTATGTGTGTGTGTGTGTGTGTGTGTGTGTGTGTGTGTGTGTGTGCAGGTATACATGTATCTGTGTGCATGAATGTGGAGGCAAGGTGACAACTTCACATGTAGTTCCTTGGGCATCATTTAAACCTTGCATTTTGAGATAGTGTCTCCTAATAGCCTGTAACTGATCTTGTGGGCTAGACTCACTGGCCTACCAGTTCCAGGGAGTTGCCCATCTCTGCCTCCCTAGCACTGGGATTACAAGTGCAGACCACTATGCACCCCTCTTTTGAAGTGGATTCTGGGAACTGAACTTGGGTCCTTGTGTAAAAAAAAAAATTAAATTAAATTACGTTGGGTGTAATTTGTTGAAATAATTAATTAAATTGTTTACTAATATTTATATTATCATTAATTGGTTCAGCAACGGTTAATTCTTAACCCGCCATTATAAATGAGCACACAGACACATGATGGATTTTAACAAGCCTTGGCCGAATTGAGCAATCCTAGCCCATCTAAGCTAGCTCTTAATTCCATTACCCAAATATGACCCCATATATACATACGTCCCCTTGGACTGCCATTCTCCATGCTATGCAGATGTTCCTGGCCATGTGGAATGAGGTTCCTTTTTCTAACCCATGGTGTGCATCTTCTTTCCTGCTGTTCCTGGCTGGAATTGAATGAATCCTCTGTCTAAAGCTCAGGCTTCCTGTTCTAATCCCAGGAAGTCCCACCTTTCTCTGTCTTTGCCCAATCTCAGGCCTCAGCATTTTATTTAACCAATCAGAGTCAATGTAAGTAACAGACAGCAAGCAGGACCAATTAATTAACATTGAGAATGCTTAACACCACCCCATCACCCTCGTGCTTGTGCAATAAGTTCCTTACCAACTGAGCCATCTCTTTGTTTTTCCCAACATAGCATTTTTAATTACTTGAGTATGTCATACTTACTTCCCAGTCTTCCTAGCTGTGGCCCCCTTTTGTGACCTCCATTCTCCCCACACCAAAAAGGAGAATTAAGAAAAAACAAACAAACAAAAATCATACCCTTTTTAGCTTGAACCTATCCCCAACCCATGATGTTTTTCTAGGTCCCCGTGGATCTGTGCTATTCATTATCAACAAATTACATTTCATACAAACCTTGAGCCCACAGTTAAAGGCCCTGTTCTCTCCATTAGAAGGATTCTTGAGAAACAATGTCTCGCGGAGGCTGAGATACTGTTAGAATTTTGGTTGGCAGCTGAGGGTAAAGATTTCGGTTAGTGTAAAGGCCACCTGGTACATAAGGAGCCCTTGGACATTTGTCAAACACTCTGACTCTTGGCCTCATTCCTGACTCTGGGAGTCATTCTCCACAGGGAACTTGGTGTCACTGCACATATGGTACCTGTAGATGAATTAAAGAGGCAAAGTCTCACTTTCATATTTACGCTCCCCGTTGGGTCATGACTATTAATCAGTTAATCATCCAACCCATAGCAAAATAGCTGTAAAGAGCAACAGAAGGAACCCAGTCAGAATAATATTGAAGCGTCTGACCAGAGTGGACACTGCTCTCTATAGAATGAAAGAAGGCCTCTCCAATGCAGGTGATTTTCGAATTAAACTATGAAAAGCTGCACTGAAGTGAAGAACTGATGGGAAGGGGACAGGAATGGGGAGGAATAGAGACAAAAAAGAGAGAGAGAAAGAGAGAGAGCTTGTGTCTTTCTTGTTTACTTGAATCCTGAGCAATTAACACTAACGTTGGCTCCTTGTAAGGGTTTGATAAGGGTTTATATTTCTTAGATGACTCCAAAGTCTTCCGACAGTAATGTTATTCCAAGGATTGAATCTGAACAATGGAATTGAGAGGGGGTAGGGCTGAGGAATGGACCGAAGACTCTACCAATGTGAGCTAGACTTCTAGCCCAAGTGACTATTTTTAAATTTGCAGGTTACCTAGTTAAATGATACTGCTATTCTAAATAGGATACAATTAGAATTCCTAATGAAAAATTAATTTAAAAGTGCACACCTGAAGAAAGGGCTGTGCCGGGCAGTAGAACCGAGGAGAAGGGGAGAAATGAGGAGATCAAGACAACAAGGCTATATCTGTGCCTCTGTGGTGACAGTTACAGACCTGTCAGTTACTGCCGCCATGTTCTCAGAGTGGAACAGTGTGCTTTCATCTGTGCTGCTTTGTCGATTACAAAGTAAACTTGAAATCTACGTCTTTAGAAGGCAGCAACCGTGTCACATTGCATTTCCTTGAAGCAAATTCTGGTAAGTACTAATTCCAGTTGGCTTTGGGGAAAGTCAGATATGATCGGAAGTAACAAGAGGAAAGTATTCAATAGCATTTGAATGGTCTTTTGAATGCTGCCCTTGCCAAGTAAAAACTATAGATGTTTGCCATTTGGAATCTTAGCAACAGAAAACATTAAAACACAAAGACAGCAAGATGAATTATTGGGGAAACCAATGATTTTGTTAGCTGTTGAGGTTGTGGAGAAAAGGGGAACCCTCCTCCATTGCTGGTGGGAGTGCAAGCTTGTACAACCACTATGGAAATCAGTCTGGTGATATCTTAGAAAACTTGGAATAGCTCTACCTCAAGTCCTAGCCATACCACTTCTGAGTATACATCCAAATGACTCCTCACCAAACCACAAGGACTTTTCCTCATCTATGTTCATAGCAGCCTTATTTGTAATAGCTAGAAACTGGAAACAACCCAGATGTCCCTCAACCGAGGAATGTATTTTTTAAAAAATGGTACAGCTACACAATGAAATACTACTCAGCCATCAGAAACAAGGAAATCATGCAATTTGCAGCCAAATGGATGGAACTAGAGAAGCTCATCCTGAGTGAGCTAACCCAGACTCAGAAGGATGCACATGGCATCTATTCACTTATAGTCGGATTTTAGCCATATAGTACAGGATATCTATACTACAACCAACACAACAAAGGGAACATGAACATAGACTTTGTTTCCTGTCAATGAGACACTTTGCCCCAGTGGTGCTGCCTTGTAGGCCCCCAGTGTATGAGGAGGCTCTTGGCCCTCATATGACTGCTGAACTGGGGTGGGGGACTGATATGTAGGGACACCCCACTCTGGAGGAGTACGATAGAAGGGAGAAGGAGTAGAGGGTGTAACTGGGAAGGGTGGAAAGAGGGCACTGTGATGGAGATGTTACTTGAAATAATAAATAAACATTAATAAAAGCAAAAAAAACAGAAAAATTAACAGGCAGTCTTATGTCTGTGTGTGTCTAATGCTATTGGAGCTGCTTTCACATTGGGCTTGGGATAGAGAAGAAGGTGCCTAGATTATTCCTGTATCTTAGCACCAGTGTCTAGACCTCAGGTCAAGCTCCAGAACTGAGATAGAAGGAAGGTGGGTTGGTTTGGTTTGGTTTTGATTTTAAGTAGTAATAATGATGATTAATTCCTTTTTCCATCCTCCATGAGAGTCTTTAATGGTACATTAGCCCTAACTCCTTACTCTGGCCATATGGCAATGACTTGTGTTTCCTTAGTGACCTTAACAATCGGTGGCTGTATCTGTGGTGGAAAATTTCCTGCAAACAGAAAATGTTTCTGTAAAGTCTTTCCATGTGGCTTATTCCTAATGTCATCCTTCTGCACTCCATTTAATTGCAGTTCTTAGCAAATTCAGTTATGCCCAGCCGTAAAGGAACTTAGAGCCACACAGTAAATGGGATGCATAGCAATGCTGGTAGAGGTGTAGGAACCACTGGGTGTTTGTGCTAGTTGTAACACAGCTTGTGTTAGTTACTTTTATTGCTGTACTAAAACACCATGACCAAAGACAACTAAGGGAGAAGGAGTTTATTTGGGCTTATAATTTCAGTGGGAGAATCTGTCACAATGGGGGAGGTATGTCAGAACATAGACAGAACTGAAAGATGAGAGACCAAATCTTCAACCACATGCAGAAAACAGAGAGAGAGCAAACTGAAAGTTGAATGCTGCTATAAATGCCCAAAGCCTGTCCCAGTGACATGAAGGAATTCAGCGAGGCTCCACCCACTAAAGGTTCTATAACCTCCCCAAACAACACCACCGCCTGCAGACCAAATGTTCAAATACATGAGCAAATGTGAGGCATTTCTCATTCAAAGCACAACAGAGCTGATGACCTCCAAAACCTGGGACAAGAGATAGCACCTACATTGGAAGGTAATGGATACTCACTGTTGTAATACAGTAGTCATGTGATCAGTAGACTCTAGGTACAAGTACATGTGGGCATGCGTCTACTTAGAAGTCTTAAGCTTCAGTTGCCTGGAAGATGGACTAGGTAACTGAAAAGATTCAGCATCTGTCTCATGTACAATACCCAATGCACTGGCATTTCTGCCTCCCTGGTGTGTGGATCTCAGATGGGCGCAGCCATCACTTCACCCTGGGACCTTTGGGCTCAGGACACTGCCCAGGCCATTCCCTTTTCCAGCTGTCATTTGTTTTTTTCTTTGTAGTAATAGAGATTGAACCTGGAGCCTTGCATGTGCCAGATATCTCCCTGAGCTACAGTACCAAACTCCATTTTACTTTCTTTTTTTAATCTTATATTTTAGGACAAGGTCTGTTTGACGAGTTTCCCAGGCTAGCCTTAAATTTGTGATCCTGCTGCCCCAGCTTCCCATCCCAAATAAGGAAGATTACAGGCCTATGCCACAAATACTTCCCAGCCCTGGATACTTCCTGTTTTTACTCTTGAGACTTACATTATAACAAATACAAAGAAATGAAAATGAGTCTTATAATAACAAGCACCATGCTTTACATAATTGATCTATACTGATCCTGCTTTACCCTTGTGACTTAAACTGCAACAAATACAAGAAATGAGAATGAGTCTTATAGTAACAGACACCATCTTTATGTAATTGATCTGTATCGACTGTACATCCAGACTTGCAGCCTGATTTTTCATATGCTCACTTTGCATTTCCCCATTTAGTGAACGAACTGTCGACCCAATGGAGAGCCAGCTGTGACCTTCTGGCATCTCAACTTGTGGGATCAACCTGACTTCATTTGTTATGGTAAAAATCCAGTGTATGAAGATGTATGTACTTATCCCCAAAACAGTAGTAGTTTTAGTGTAGGTATATGATTTAAAACAAAGATGTGCATGTGGCAAAAATGAACACACCAATGGTAAATAAGGAAGAAGACTGGATCATGCTGACTAGTGATTATATCCATCTGCTAGGAATTTTACATATCTTCTTTGAGAACATTTCTAAGTACACAGATACATAATCATGAATGCATAATTGATTAATCTGTTCATTTAATGAATTAATCAATTGATTTAAACATAGTATGTTCATACTATGCATATTGTTTTATGGCCTGTTTTTTTAAAAGTGATTCATTTGTTGGACTGAAAGGGGGAGCTGTTGAAGGGAAAAAGATATACCTTAAACTTAAAAAAAAAAAGGAAATGGATGGGGGTGTTGAGGGGGAAGAGGGTGGGAGGGTGGGACCAGAGGGGGGAGTAGGGAGGTGACTGCAATTGAGATGTAACTTGAAGAAAAAAAAACTATGTACATATAAAAAAGTGATAAATTATATCTATAATATCTATATAATTTATATAGATATAATATATATCTATATTAATATTGTTCTTGACAGCTTATGTCACTGTTTGGATAAATCATAATTTGTTCAAATAAACCTTCACTGGTGTGATACATTTTTAAATTTAGCTTCATTTTTAGAATATTATTAATTTATCCTTTGATAATTTCATACATCCATGCAACATATCTTGGTCAGATTCAATCCAAATCCAATCTCCCATTATGAGCCATCTTTATCCATTGATTTGGGTCGGTGGACTTATTAGCTGAATTACAAAGTTCTTTGATTTCCAAGGGTTTTTTAAATCTAAAAGGAAAAAAAATGTGCTTAAAATCATCCAGCAAAAACTTCAATCATGAAAGAAAAACTTTGAATGTTCACAGAATGTTTCTGGCCTCAAAAGTAACTAATTTTCTAGGTGAAATTCCCTAAGAAGCATTTCATTAGAAATGGCAAATCTTAGCTTGGTAAAATGAGTTAGTAGGTGCTCATCAGGGTACCTATGAGTTCACATCTGTTGATTTAGTTACAACCATTGGGAAGTACTGAGCTATGTACAATATATACTTTTCTTTTTCCTATGATGAGAATGGTAAGGGTGTTTCTCTCAAAGACAATTTTTATTTGATTGCTAGAGACTGTTAGAAGCCCTATGCTACAAATCTAGGCTCCAAGGCTAGGAGCATCAGGAGTGATTAGCCACGGTGGTCCTGGGTGTGAGGTGGGAAGTGGTACCTCTGTGCTTACTTCTCCAGTTTCTAGGCTCTGTAAGGAAGTGTGGTTCTCATCCTCTTCCCCAGCACCTACTACTTCCTATTTCTTTTCTCGGTGCTCTCCGTGCTGCCTGCCTGGGCCAACTTTCCATGTTATTTGAAAATGTCAACCCATCAAAGATAGCTCTTTTATGGCTCCCCCAGGACCCCATTCTGTGCGAGGAGTAGTCGATGCCATAAAATATTTCACATCTACAGTTGAAAAGATAACATTCCAGGTAAGGGGCCCAAAGGTGGCTTCTTGGTCCAAAGGAGGGACTCCACTGGGAAGTCCCCTTTAAGTCCTTGGGTCAGGGAATTGGTGTCTGTCATTATTTATATTTACCAAACAGCTCCCTCTCCGCTCATGGTTACAACCGACCTTCCTTAGATGGTGGGAGGCCCTTGACAGAACAGTCAATAAGACTCTGAGGTATTAAGGGTCCCCACACAAGCTGTTTAAAGTGGGATCTAGAGGAAGAGACAGTGTTTGCTAACTGAGTGTATGATTTCTAGCTCTTATCCCTAAGTTAAAGACTAGAATTAGGCCTGGGCTGTGGCGCAGCTGGTGTGCCCTGCTACACTGTGTTTTATAAGTGCTTGCTATGAAGAGATCCAACGTTCTGAAGCCGGCCACAAACTTAAAACAAGTGTCTAAAAACTATTTGTTAGAATCAGAAGTTTTGACAGTGGTAAAAACAGTGTCAAATGAGTATTTGTGGATGGGTTTAACTGTTCAGTATCTATTTGGAGCAGTTCAGATTTGCTAAGTTATACATTTCACTCCTTTAAGACATATGGCCATCTTTTTTCTCAGTTATCCAACTTTTAAAATGCTTCAGTAAATGAATATGAATTAAAATACAAACTGCCTCTGGAAGCATTATTCTTAAATAATGGAACAAATTCTTTAATATTGTAAAAACATTTTCCCCTAAATATTCTGTTGGTATACCACATATATATGATAAAGCTTCAACCCAAAACACCTATTTATTTTGCATTTTTCCTGTGCTTTGATTTGATTTTTCAGACGTGAAGACTGCTTTGCCAGAATGAGGTCTACCACCTGATTTTTATATGGGGCTGTAATTTTCTATTTTAGTAAATCAGACAGCCCTGTGGCTTCCTACGTTAGTATTATTGCTTGTGCTCTGTGGCTTTTTCTGGGCTAAAAAACAAAGAATGACAGAGTGAACTGATTTAAAATATATCCTCCTGTTTGATGAAATTAGTAGTCCGTGTGCCAGGGTAAGGCCAGTCCGTGTGACTGTTTTTGTCATTATGAGTGTTTTGTGAGCTACTCTCATGTCAAACTTTTTCTTTTTAATTGCATGTGTGAATTTTTAAACAGATGAAAATATGGGTGCATGTCTAAGAGACTGGACTAGAAGATCAGGTTTTGTGCAACTTGAGACTCTAAATCCTGTGTACATCCTGTCAGTTGCTGTGTTAGTTTGCTCCTCTGTGTTGTAACAGGCACCACGACCAAGCACAACTTGGAAAGGAAATTATTTATTTCATCCTCTATGTTGCAGCCTGTCATCAAAGGATACTCAGGCAGGAACTGAAGGCAGGGAGCTGGAGCAGAAACTGAGGCAAAGACTGGGGACACTAATGACTGGCTTGTCCCCTGTGACTTGCTCAGCTACCTTCTTATACAACTGTCATTTCTAAAAACCAAAATCCCAGTCATTCGAGTTTCCCAATGAAGATTTGGGAGCCAGATGCTGGAGTGAAAACCTGCCAGCTCAGAGAAGCTGAGAAAGCACCCAGCTGACCTTCCTACTCCACTGATGTCCCAGAAGGAAAAATCCCTTTCTCCTTCTCCATGCTGTCTTAAACATCCTTCAACTCAATGTGGCTCCTTTCTATCTGGATCCCTGCCAGCAATAGGATTAGGTTTAGTTAGGGTTATGTTTAGGGCTAGTGTTATTTATTCACTTTACGTCCTGATTTCAGTCTCCTTGTTGGCTGGTTGCTTGTTCCACCTCTATGGTTGACTTTATTTAGCTCTTGGATTAAAGACTAGTCACTTCTGGTCTCTGGTGCAATAGGCACTTATTTAATAAACATCTATTAACAGAAGGACATATGGCTTCAGTTGCAGCCTACAGCTAATGGCTCCCAAATCAACATTTCTATCCATCGTTCTCAGAGTCACAACCTTGTGAAAAGATGCTCTGAGTGCTTATAATGGAATGACTGGGTCCTCCTCCCGGACAGGGTCCTCCTTAGTTTCCTCTGCTTGGCAATCACAGACACATACTGCTGAGCTCTTCGTGATTCTTTCTCTACCCTCACGGCATAGATCCAGGACTGCAGCGTGTCTTCCTTTCTAGCCCTCAAACTCATCTACTTCTGTCCATCTAAACTGTGCTTTTTCAGATACTGGTCAGTTTTTCATCCAGACTTCTGCCAGTCTTGAGATGCCCTGGCCAGGCTGGCGGTTCTCATAGTTTACCAAGTAAAGCACTCTGGAGGGAGCTGGTTTAACTGGGATGTACCTAGCTCACATCTCATTCTCATTTTGTAGCAGCAACTGGAACAGTAAGTAGATTCCTTCCCTGAGGCAACACTGATGCACAGGGGACCAGACTTCAAGTTTCAGGTCTCCCTGTCCATCTTAGAATATGGATGTAGCTTAGCTATGAAATGGGATATAGACATGATAAAGACAAAAGGGTAGATTATTGAATCTACTCATATCTTTGTATATTGATGCAAAATTAAGGTTAACTCTTTTTAAGATATTGTACCTATATAATTCTTTAAAATGCAATGTGAAGTTCTAGGCCTTTTGATAGCAACTATCACAAACTGTTTAGTATAATTAAGAAACACAACTAACAGTCATTCAAACTTGTCATTTTGTTAGGTACTAGTTTAGTTTATCACATATGTTCTCTAAATTAATCAGAAATCAAGTTGCTAAGAGACAAGCAACATTTGCTAATTCAAATATACGAAGAAAAATAGATGATCTTTAAAAACCTCAAGAGATCTGTAGAATATGGCATGTAAAGATGTGAGACATGTCAGCTCCTGACAACACCCTCCCCCATTCTACTCCAAGTAGATGATGAGGATAAAAGAATCTCCATTTGGAGATGGCTGCATTAGTTTTAAGCTAGCCACTGGGCAAGAAAAAAGCCCTTCCTTCAACTGTAGACAGAATGCTGTCCAAAAATCACAAAACTTGGAAGCAGGTAAGTCAACAGCCTAGTTCTGCCAAGACAAGTTGGGCAAGTCCTTTATAATTCCTGCTTCACAATCAATGTCTGTCAGAGATACTGGGCCAAAAGGCTGAAAATAGATGCTCCAATGTTATAGAGAGAAACTGGGGACTGTCCAGGCAGCCAGTTGTCTGTCATTTCTTAGTTTTGGAAGCTACTTGCTCTACACTTCATGTTTATTTAGATATATTTATGCTTATCAGATCTCTGATGTGGTTGAAGACTAGACAGTTACAGTTTCACAGTTAAGTTTTAAGTTGTTTAGGAATTAAAAGGATGTTCTAAGTATAAGAAGATGTTTTTAAGTTGGTAATGCAAGTAGGATGGAAACTGAGTTAGGTATAGAATCTTAAACTCATAGAGGTATATAGATAATAGAATATTATTATTAATTGCCAAATATATATGGACTGGACATTGGGAATGTATGTTATATCTTATAATTTTCATAATTGTTGTCTAATTGTTCTTATTTTGTATTATATTTATTGTTATAAAAAAAGAACCTTTTATTGAACTAAAAGGGGGAGATGTTGGGGGGGAAATATACACCTTAAATTTAAAAATATAGAAAAAATATAAGACTTATAGATATAAGATTCAACAGTATCAAAAAGCTACCTTGTATAGCAGTAGTTTCCAGAGTGTGGTCAGTGGGACCACCAAAAGTTCCATATGTGTACGTGAATGGGGTTTTCTTGTCATTATGACCAACTACCAGGCAAAAGCAACATAACAGAGGCTTTACAGAGCCCTTAGTCCATCATAGTAAGGCAGGTTAGGGCACAGACATTGTTTAGTCTGTGTTGTTGAGAGCATGGGACAGATAAAAAATGGGGTGGGATAGAAAGGAGGCAGGTGTATCATACGTCCAAGCATCCATTTCCCAAGTGACCAACTTCCTCCAACAAAACCTCACCACATGATAATCTCACTAGATGCAGAAAAAGCATTTGACAAAATCCAACACCCCTTCATGCTAAAAGTTCTGGAGAGAACGGGCATACAAGGACTGTACCTAGAAATAATAAAGGCAATATACAGCAGGCCAGTGGCCAACATCAAAATAAATGGAGAGAAACTTGAAGCATTTCCTCTAAACTCAGGAACAAGACAAGGATGTCCACTTTCACCATATCTCTTCAATATAGTACTTGAAGTTCTTGCTAGAGCAATAAGACAACTAAAGGAGATCAAGGGGATAAGCATCGGAAACGAAGAAGTCAAATTATCCCTATTTGCAGACGATATGATAGTATACATAAGCGACCCCAAAAATTCCACCAGAGAACTCTTACAGCTGATAAACACCTTTGGTAAGGTGGCTGGATACAAAATTAATTCAAAAAAATCAGAAGCCCTTCTTTATACAACAAACAAATGGGCTGAGAAAGAAATAAGGGAAACAACCCCCTTCACAATAGCCACAAACAACATAAAATACCTGGGGGGTAACTCTAACCAAGCATGTAAAGGACCTGTACAACAAGAACTTCAAGCCCTTGAAGAAAGAAATGGAAGAGGCCTTTAGAAGATGGAAAGATCTCCCATGCTCATGGATAGGAAGGATCAACATAATAAAAAATGGCCATCCTACCAAAAGCAATATATAGATTTAATGCAATTCCTATCAAAATACCAACACAATTTTTTATAGACTTGGAAAGAGCTATTCTTAATTTCATATGGAACAACAAAAAGCCCAGAATAGCTAAATCAATCCTGTACAATAAAAAAAAACATCTGGAGGTATTACCATCCCAGATTTAAAGCTGTACTACAGAGAAATAGTTGTAAAAACAGCATGGTATTGGTATAGAAACAGACCAGTAGATCAATGGAATCGAATTGAAGATCCAGAAATAGACCCACACACTTATGGCCACCTAATTTTTGACAAAGAAGCCAAAATGGCACAATGGAAGAAGGACAGCATCTTCAACAAATGGTGCTGGTCCAACTGGATGTCCACTTGTAAAAGAATGAAATTAGACCCATACTTATCACCTTGTACAAAACTTAAGTCCAAGTGGATCAAAGACCTTAACATAAGGCCGGTCACACTAAATCTACTAGAAGAAAAAGTGGGAGAAACCCTCGAACTCATTGGCACAGGCGACAACTTCCTGAACAGAACACCAACAGCTCAGGACTTGAGATCAACAATCAATAAATGGGACCTCATGAAACTGAAAAGCTTCTGTAAGGCAAAAGACACTGTCATTCGAACAAAACAGCAGCCTACAGACTGGGAGAAAATCTTCACCAACCCCACATCTGACAGAGGGCTAATATCCAAAATCTACAAAGAACTCAAGAAATTAAATGCCAAGAAACCAAATAATCCAATCAAAAAATGGGGGACAGAGCTAAATAGAGAATTGACAAAGGAGGAATCCCTAATGGCTGAGAGACACTTGAAGAAATGCTCAACATCCTTAATCATCAGAGAAATGCAACTCAAGACGACTCTGAGATTCCATCTCACACCTGTCAGAATGGCTAAGATCAAAAACTCAAATGACAGCACATGCTGGCGAGGGTGTGGAGAAAGGGGTACCTTACTCCATTGCTGGTGGGAATGCAGGCTTGTGCAACCACTATGGAGGTCAGTCTGGCGATATCTTAGAAAACTTAGAATAGCTCTGCCTCAGGACCCAGCCATACCACTTCTGGGTATACACCCAAATGCCTCTTCACGGAATCATAAGGAAGTTTCCTCGTCTATGTTTATAGCAGCCTTATTTGTAATAGCTAGAAACTGGAAACAACCCAGATGTCCCTCAACCGAAGAATGGGTTAAAAAACTGTGGTACATCTACACAATGGAATATTATTCAGTTATCAGAAACAATGAAATTATGCAATTTGCAGCCAAATGGATGGAACTAGAAAAGCTCATCCTGAGTGAGCTAACCCAGACTCAGAAGGATGCATATGGCATCTATTCACTTATAGTAGGATTTTAGCTATATACTAGAAGGTATCGACACTACAACTAACACACCAAAGGGAACTTGGACATAGACTTCTTATTTTTAATTTTTATTTTTTATTTATTTTTTATATATTTTTTCTATTTTTTAGTCTGTTTTATCTATTGTCTGCTTATTGGTTTGTTTGTTTAGTAGTACTCTCTCCCGGGCAACGAGACACTTTTCACTGATGGTACTGCTTCGTAGACCCCCAACTAAGATGAGGGACTGTTATATAAGGACACCCTACCCCAGAGAAATGGGATGCAAGGGTTAGGAGGTAAAGAAAAAAAATGAAATGTGATGTTTCGGCCTTTTACTACTAACTGTCATAAACTGGGATAATTAAGAAATGCAAACTAATGGTTATGCAAGCTGGTCATTCTGTTAGGTACTATGACAGCCTATAATAGTTACTTTCTAAGCTAATCAGAAATAAACCTGCTAAGAGACAAGCAACATCTGCTTACCCTAATATAAGAGATAGATAGGGCCTCTTCAAAAACCTCAAGAGATCTGCAGAATATGGCATTCAAAGATGTTTTCGTAACTTTAGATTTTTTTATATCAAGACATATCAACTCCTGACAGCACCCCCTATTCTCCTACAAGTAGAAGATGAGCATCAAAGAATCTCCAGTGGGAGATGATTGAATTAGTCACAAGCCTATCTCTTGGTCGGAAAAACCCCTTGCTCCAACTGTAGACAGACTGCTGTCCAAAAAGGACAAAACCTGGAAGCAGGTAAGTCGACAGCCTAGCTCTGCCAAGACAGGGTAGGTAAGTCCTTCATAACCCCTGCCCTACAATCAATGTCTGTCAGAGAAACAGGGCCAAATGACTGAAGATCGATGCTGTAATGTATGGAGAGAAAATGGAAACTGTCCAGGCAGCCACTGGTATGTCATTTCTTAGTTTGGGAAGCTGCAGGCCCTGTACTTCCTATAAAATCAGATATATTTATCCCTCTCAGGTCTCTGAGGTGGTTGAAGAACAGATAGCTAGAGTCTCATAATTAAATTTTGAGTTGTTTAGGAGTCAAGAGAGTGTTATAGATCTAAGAAGATACTTTTGAAATTGTGTTGCAAGTTAGTATGAATGTTGAGTCAGATATAGACCTTTAAATTCATGGAGATGGTTAGATAGTAGAATGTTAAAGTCAGGTACCAAGTACATATAGACTGGACATTGGGAATGTATGCTAAGCCATGTAACCCTCATAACTGTGGCCTAATTACCTCTGTTGTTTTATATTGTATTTATTATTATAAGAGAAAGAGCCATTTGTTGGACTGAAAGGGGAAACTGTAGGGGGAAATAAGATATACCTTAAACTTAAAAGAAAAAAAAAGGGAAGAGGATGGGGGGTTGAGGGTGGGAGGGTGGGACTGGAGGGGGAATAGGGAGGGGACTGCGATTGAGATGTAACTTGAAGAAATAAAAAATAAAAGAAAAAAAGAAAAAAAAAGACATACAACCAGAAAAAAAAAAAACTCACCTTCTAAAGGTTCCACAGCCTGCAAAAACAATGCTGCCAGCTGGGGGAACAAGTGTTCACACACATGGCACTGTGGGGAACAGACTCAAACCATAACAGTATGTGATGGGATTGAGAAGCGTATGGGATAAAAGTGAGAGCAAATTTGCTGAGTGGAGTTTAATCAACACTCCTTCTCCCTTGTTTTCTTTAGTCAGAAAAACCTGACCAAACATCCTGATGAGGAAGTTCATTTGGGAAAAGTATTCTTCTACTTTTAAAAGGTGATTTGAAAACAACTGATATATAGAAGTGAATTTTCGAGTTTATTTTTAAATTGGGATCTGCAATGAGAAACAGCCCAGCACACATGTACATGGGTGTGTGTGACTGAAGCATGTTTTATAAACAAATATGTTTCATAAATTACTTCACTTTTTATATGGTGATGCTTTCTGCTCAGTTCATTTTTCTTCTCAGTACCAGTTGTGAACTACCACACTGATTCCACGATCCATTGAGCTGCTAGAGAGTCTAAGAAACCTTTGACCTAGTCTTCCTTATTGGAGTTCCTCTATGAACTATACAGAGAATTATTTTCTTAATCGTCTCAAGAAGGGCACATAACTCATACCATTTTGGGTGCTTGAGAGAAAAGTTAATTCGTCACCTAGAATGGATGTCTGAGAGCATGCTAGCTTATTTCTCATGGTGAAGTCGTTGAAGAATGGCATCTAGAGTCTGGGCTACACCAACCCAAACTATACAGTGCTATATAACAACTTGTCTAGATTTCAATTCTCACACTCCATCTGACTTCCTCAATCACCTACCTGGTTTAAAATGATCCTGGCATGGTTGGAATTCCCCAGGCGCCTCTAGCTGTTTCTGACCCCTCTGCACAGTCACTCTTGGTCTTCAGTACCCAGCTCAACAGACTGTTACTTCCTCTGAGAAATTTTCTGAGAGCTGTTGGAGTCATAGGGCCTGGTTTCCATTCCTCCCAAGCCCTGAGAGGCAGGGTAGTATAATGTCCATAATGGCAGGTGGTCATACAGCCAGCTTGCATGGTGCCTGGCCATGTGGCCTCCAGTCAGGTTCCTCTGACTTGTCTCCTTTGCTGCTGCATGCAGAGCTTCATGCTAAGTATCACAAAGATGTCTACGGCAAAGCTGGCTTGTGTAGGGGACTTCCAAAAGGCCTGGGAAATAAGAGCTATGCGTTTTTGAAAAATCACTTTTAATAATGCACAGTGCTAGCACCTGCATAGGGAAATAAGGCCTTACATCCTGGGCTCAATCTCAGCTGCTCTGAATATCAAAGTTTATCACCTAGGAGACTAAGAGAACAATCTTGTATGGTTGTGCTTTAAATGGGAAGTACCTCTGAAGCTCTAAGCCCTTGTCTGGCCAGAGGTTCTAGGGGAAATGCTCATTTTGACTGAAGCAGACAGTGCACCCACAGGCAAGTGAATGTTGCAGTAGAAGGTACTAGAGGAGCTGAACAAAGGACTGATCACCACCGTGGGTGATGGATGAGAGCTTTTCAGGGGAGGAGAGGCAGAGTGTGGGCTAGGTTTGAAAAGAAAGCTGGGCCTCAGATTAGGGGGTGGAAAGGCATTCCTGACAAAGCAAAGCAAAGAGCTGGTGGTGCTCAGACAAGGACCAGGTGTGTTTTGCCTTTGCAGTAGTTTCGAGGTAGGGGTTTCTACAATGATTTATACATGTGTACATGGACATTTTCCAAAATTTAAGGTAAAGATTTTAATGTCTAGATACATGTTCTTCTCATTTTGATGGACTCTGCCTCTTTCCCCTTTTCTGTATTTTTAAAAATATATTTATGGAGTCAATGATTTTGTTATTAGGGTCAGATTGTTTTCAATCATTTTGGGTCAGTTTAGTGATAGTTTATTTACAAAATGGGCTATACCTTATACTCACCCAGGGAATCTATTAGTCCTATACACTTCCGCACCCCCCGCCAGATGCTAACAGTAGGTCCATTGGGTAGACCAGAAGGTAAATTATTAAAATTTCCTTTTGTTGGGCTGGAGAGACTACTCAATGGCTAAAGTAGTTGCTAGTTAACTTGGTAAACTACCAGTTTAGAGAATTCACCTTGATCAGTTTTTAGCCAAGGCATTGCTTATGTACTGAAAACAGGTCAAATTTGTCAGGATTTTATAATGAGTTGAATCTAATAGTTACATAGAATTCAGCAATTTCCTGCATGAAAAAAAGTTCAGGAGAAATATATCATAACTTTAATTTTTAACATAAAAATCTCCCCTGTATGCATTCTAGAATGATGTAGACAAAGGAAATACTTGGCTCAGTGATACTTGGCCTTGCAAATAGCAGGCTTCTCTTAAGTCCCTCCATTTACTTAAAGCTTCACATCCAAATCTCAGCTCTTTGTAGGCCTCCATCTGTTCCACGTGACCTTCTGGAACAGCCCAGGACAAGCCCGTACCTATCTCTTCTATGTGATCAACATGCAGGTTTTAGAAGAGAGTTGACCCATCATGTCTTCCTGTAGTCGTTTCTTCTCCAACAAAATCATTCCTAACTTCTTCCACTCGTCCCCAGATAGGCACCAGTGGACCAATGTCTATTGATTAATGCTGATTCTACCATTAGGTGGAAACTTGATCTTATCATGATTTATTTGAATCCTGGTAGTTTCTTGCAATAATTATCTGTGCTTTGAGACAAAGAAACCCAAAGAACATTCCTTTAAGATTTTTTTTTCTCCTAGAATGTATAGAAGATTGGTTGGGGATCACTGAGCTGGCTCTCCCAGAATATCTTTTCTTTCCTAACCCCCTGCTCACTTCACTTGAGACAGAGTCTTGTATCCCACTTTGTCTTTAAATCACTATGTGATTTAAATAACTAATAACTTAAATAACTAATGATGAACTTAAACCTCCGATCCCCCTGCCTCCACCTCTGCAGGTACACTGCCCCTTGTTCTACTTGGTCGTAGCAGTGGCCAGGACCCATGGCTCCACACAAGCTAGGCAAGCACTCTACCAGCATTCTTTCCTAAGCCCTTTTTCTCCCATTTTTAAGGGTTAATAAAGTTGCCCATAGACATCCACTATCTCCCACCTTCTCTAAGAATTTTCTACTATTACAGATCCCCAGGGCCCAAACTATTCCTGATATGCCATTTCAAATATTTTGAGAGGATGGCTTCATACCTTGTGAATGACATATGGTAAGACTCTATAGGAAATGAATTGTTTTTTTAATAATGTATTTTTTATTTCTTCAAGTTACATCTCAATCACAATCCCCTCCCTACTCCCCCCTCCAGTCTCACCCTTCCACCCTCCTCCCCCTCAACCTCCCCATCCTCTTATCCTCTTCCCTTCTTTTTTTTTTTTTTTTTTAGTTTAAGGTATTTCTTTTTCCCCCCAACAGCTCTCCCTTTCAGTCCAAAAAATGGTTCTTTTTCTTATAACTATAAATACAATACAAAACAACAGAAATAAATAGGCCACAATTACAAGAATTATATGGCTTAGCAGACATTCCCAATGTCCAGTCCATATGTATATGGCACCTGACTTTAACATTCTACTATCTAACCATCTCCATGAGTTTAAAGTTCTATATCTAACTCAGCTTTCATACTAACTTGCCTCATAATTTTAAAAATATCTTCTTAGATCCAGAACACCCTCTTGATTCCTAAACAACTCAAAATTTAACTATGAGACTCTAGCTATCTATTGTTCAACCACCTCAGAGACCTGAGAGGGATAAATATATCTGATTATATAGGAAATGCAGGGCCTGCAGCTTCCAAAACTGAAAAATGACATACCAGTGGCTGCCTGGACAGTTCTCATTTTCTCTCCATACATTACAGCATCAATCTTCAGCCATTTGGCCCCATTTCTCTGACAGACATTGGTTGTAGAGCAGGAATTATGAAGGACTTACCTACCCTGTCTTGGCAGAGCTAGGCTGTCGACTTATCTGCTTCCAAGTTTTGTCCTTTTTGGACAGAAGTCTGTCTACAGTTGAAGCAAGGGGTTTTTCTTGCCAAGAGAACGGCTTGCCACCAATTCAATCATCTCCCACTGGAGATTCTTCGATGCTCATCTTCTACTTGGAGTAGAATAGGGGGTGCTGTCAGGAGCTGACATGTCTCGATATCAAAAAACTTAAGTTAAGAAAACATCTTTGAATGCCATATTCTGAAGATCTCTTGAGGTTTTTGAAGATGCCTTTCTATGTCTTATATTTAGATAAGCAAATATTGCTTGTCTCTTAGCAACTTGATTTCTGAGTAGCTTAGAAAATAACTGTGATAGACTGTCATAGTAACTAACAAAATGACACGGAACCTCAGCAGAAAACAGATCAGACACCAAAGAAGATGAGTGGCCCAGATGATCCAGCCTTGCAGACTTCTTCAATAGCAGTTTCCTCAAAAGTCTACAACCACAGCAACTCAAAATCGCTAAGATCGTTCAGCTCCACAGACTACTCCAGCCAGATCTTCAGTAAAGCTCTGAAGATCAGCTTCTATCTATGAACTTCTTAGGACATCTAAATAGCTGAGCACAAAAGGACTGAACATCAAATGATTCTATTAACATTTTAAACCATTTTTCCATTCTTATTTGGGCCCCAAACAGGTTTACTATGTCCCAAATCAGCAGGAAGTCATTTTAAGAGAACAACGTCCCATCCCCAGAAGGTGGGGAGGGTATTCCCCCCACTTTGGTTATTTGATAGATAATAGAAATTTTTGTTATTTAGGGGAAAAGACTACAAGCTGTTAAATGGTCTTGTTAAATGGGTTTTGGAGTTTAGAACCAGGGACTTCTCTCTTTTTCTCTTCTGTATCCTCCTTTCTCTCCTATATACTAGTGAACAGACTTGAGAAAAATGGGACATAGACATAGTATAGGAAAGATCAAGAAAAAAGGACAGATTATTCAATATAGCCTTATACCTTTGTATACTGATACAAAATTAATATTATATTTGGCTAAATTGGTATTGATCATTGTATATTAATGCAAAATTAAGA
>CAJQZJ010032618.1:2752989-2808508 GCA_907164525.1 Lophiomys imhausi | reverse complement strand
ATTGATCTTTGTATATTGATACAAAATTAAGATTATATTTGGCCACATTGGTATTGATCTTTGTATATTGATACAAAATTAAGGGTAACGCTTCTTAAAGGTATTGTTCATAGTAATACTTAAAAATGAAATGTCAAGTTTTGACCTCTCACTACCAACAGACATAAACTGTTTAGGATAATTAAGAAACGAAAACTAATAGTCAGGAAATGAATTGTTAGACCTGCAGTACCTGCATTCTGTTGGGCTTATGGACGAGAACCTGGCCTTCAGGTCACGAGGTCTTACATTATCCCAGTTACGGAGTAGGATGTGAGCCTCAGCATAAAGCATGTATTCTGTAGGTAATCAGCCCCACCCCCACCCCTGTGCTTAGGTTGTTGTTTCAAAGAAGACTGGCCTGTCATTGTTCACTGGAAGTAATATAAACAGAAGATCAGCGTGATAATTTCCCCTTACCCCATGGCCAACTTCTCTTCTTCCCCTCATCCATCTTGTCTACCTTTACCTTCTATTCTCTCCTCTCCCTTTCTTGCTAGAAAGTCTCCCTGTTGCACATCAGGAACTGGCTTGGACGCTGTTTCGCAGTCAGATATGACATAATGGAACCCCAAAGTCCAGAAGCAGCACTTCTGCTTCCTTCCCTTTAGAAGGAAGACATGTTCTGGCCACAGCCTCACCCTAGCACGGAGGCAGGTGCAAGTCTCCCTGGCTTGAAACCCTGGCCTTGCCAGTAGGCCCCTAAATGGTGTCTTTGAGCACATGGTCGCTAGTGGGTCTCAGAACTAAAGTCAAAATGGTGTTAGCGCTTATTTCTGAGAAATGCACTGAAAAATTAAGTGGTTAATTCATATAAAATTATTAAAACGTTGCCTAACATATAATTGGGGTTCAATTAAAAAGTGTCACATTATTACTGAATAAAGTATTTGAAAAAAAGATAGTGTGTGTGTGTGTGTGTGTGTGTGTTACCATGTTATGCCAAATGAGGCATCAACTTAAAGGTTTATTTGTAGTGTTTATGTCACCTGATTGACTAATATAAACCAGTGTGGGGAATAAAGCTTTCAAGATTTACACACACACACACACACACACACACACACACACACACACACACACACTATCTGAAAACTTCCTTTTTTTCTTTTTGGGGTCTTTCCCCTTTCTTTTAGCTCCATTAACCCCCCGTCCCCGGCTTGGAAGTTACATGTTTATTAAATTTTTCTGTGTGCTTAACAAAGTCTATGTCAGATGCTGTTTTTTTCTTTCCTCCCATTATTTTCCTTTCTTTCCATTAGTTCCCCCCCCAATTCCCCAATGACTTTGGAACATTCCCACTGGAGTTTCTTTGCAATTAGACAATTTCATACAGAAAAGACTCTTCACATCAAAGTTGGTGGCCTCGGCTTTTGACGTCCGGCTTGTTTAGCTCTTATCTTGACAACACTACAACCCTCTTTAAGGAACACCAACAGGAATAAAAGTTTTACTATTGTGGAAAATACAGAGCATTGAAGCTGAATAGGGCCTCAAAGGGGTTCAAACTGGTGCTTTTCAAAGTTTTCACCAAGCCGAGCAATAAGAAATATGTCCTGGGGTGTAGAGAGATGACTCGGTGGTTAAGAGGTCATGCGACTCCTCCAGGGGACCTGAGTTCAGTTCCCAGCACACATAGCAGGTGGCTCACAACCACCTATGACCCCAGCTCCAGAAGATCCAATCCAAGGACACATGCACCCACATGCCCATACCTACACAAACATACTTTGTTAAAAACAATAAAAATAAATCTTTTTAAAAAATAGGGATCAACTGCTGCATTGCCAATATACCCATATGCAATATATAAAATTAAATTTCAATAAAACAATTATTCCCTTGGTTTATGTAATATACTCTGAGTTATTCCATCCTATTCAACCTCTGTTTTTTAAAAAAAATGGTTCAAGCTTATGAAACTAATTGCACATCCACCAAAGGATTTGTGCCATAGTTTAAAAATCCAGATGTGCCCTAAAGTCCCTGATGTACAGCGGAGGAGGTCCAGTCTCTACTCAGTGACTTGGGTCCCCAGGAGCTGTACAATAAGTGCATGAAGACCCAGCCGCTCTCTCTGACATTCACATCCAGCTCTTTACCCATGTGTTAGTCAGACCAGAAAAGAAAAATGTGTGATGGGGAAAACAGTAGGCTTTGGTGATGTGTAATTATAAATTAGAGAACTAACTTGACTGTTGTCTCTTACACATCTAACTTTGGTCCAAGCAAAGCCACAGCTCAGAAGGTCAAACACAGCATCGGGGACCATTTCTCTCTCATCAGCTCTGGTCCTCTCATCTAGCCACATTTATGAGAATAACAAGGAGAAAACTGCCCAGAGATAGCTCTAACCAATGAGAATAACTAGTTGTTGTTATGGTTTCTTAGACTTGTATATTCTGATTTCTACCTTAGCTTTTAGCTCCCTGCAACTGTCTGCTATAGACCCAAGCATATTGTAAGCTTGAGATGAATGCTTATTAACTTGCAAGCAATGGCATGGATGGGACCCTTCTCCTTGCCACGATGTGGTTCTTTCTCATAGTGTCCTTATGATGGGTGATAGTGAAGAATATTGGCTGAGGAGGAAGAGCATACATTCAGAATTAGACGTCTCCTAAAACCCATCTATTATGGGCAATGTGCATAACTTCTCTGCTGCCAATCTTATAGCCTAATCCTATCAGTTAATCAAGAAAAACATTTCTCCCACCAGGTCTGGCTCATAGTAAGCATATAAAAGTTAGCTGCTAACTGTTGCCAGAGGCTATGTTAACTAAACAGCAAAACACTGAACCTGTTTCAACATCACTGAGCTGAGAGGTAAGGTCAGAGTGCTCCAGTTATTAGTGGACGGTGTTCATGTTCCTCCACGGTCTACAAAGCACATTTCTGTCTATCACACCATGAAAGAATTGTTTCTAACAAAAGCAATGGAGATCACAGCAGATGATTAAGTAAATAGTCTGCGAACATGTCACAGAGAACAGGGTGCTTAGGAAGCCCCAGTGTACATTTGTGATGCATGGGACTTTTGACTTGATTAAAGTTTAAAGATAATGCTGTAGGAGCCATGGCTGCCCGCCCCTGACAAAGCCCATTGTATAATGTTACTTGGTGGGGGTGGGGTGGCTTGCAGGAGTTGTGTGTGGGGTGCATTAGTCATTGCTTGAATTTTCAAGAAAGTGTTTCGAAAATCTGAGGTCGGGAAGAGCAGAATGGAGTCCTGCATACAGACACCAGCTAGGAATGGAGCCTTCGTTTCCCCTCTGTCAAATGTGAATAATTACAGCAGCCGTCTAATGTGGCTCAGAAAACTGCTGGGGCTCACGTATGTGTAGAACACTTTATAATTACCTTATAAAGGTTTGCTTTTATCAATAATGAGGCCTGGGCGAGCAGATGACTAGTGAGGTAGAGCACGGTGGATGGTCAAAGGGGGTCCCAGCCCTTTACTTCTAACCCTCTTCTGAAGGATCTAAATTCCCTTAGCAGGCGCCAAAACACTAAAGGGTGGGACAGAAACTCCGTGTCAGCATCCGGAGGTCTGAGGAGCCTGTCCCTCTTCCTCTCTCGCTGCAGGCTCCTTTGTGGTGTGCTGGACCCCGGGCCTAGTGGTGCTGCTGCTGGACGGCCTGAACTGCAAGCAGTGTAACGTGCAGCACGTGAAGCGCTGGTTCCTGCTGCTGGCCCTGCTCAACTCCGTCATGAATCCCGTCATTTACTCGTATAAGGACGAGGACATGTACAGCACCATGAGGAAGATGATCTGCTGCGCCCCGCAGGACAGCAACACCGAGAGGCGCCCCTCCCGAGTCCCCTCCACCATCCACAGCAGGAGCGACACCGGCAGCCAGTACCTGGAGGACAGCATCAGCCAGGTGTGCAATAAAAACAGCTCCTAAGCCAAGGACTCCCCAGCCACTTCCCCTGGGGAAGTTGTTAAGAATCCTCACCTGTCTCACAAAGACAGTGTTGTTTGAGGTCTCCATGAATCACTGCTGGAGTTTTTAAGTTTTCTTGCCAAGGACAATAAGATACCGCGGTTAGTTACAGTGCACAGAAAAGGGAGACAGACACAGTGGGTTCCTGCTTGTCGGCGAACCGCTCAAGACTTCTCCAGCTCTCGTGGCATGCTGGGTTCTGCCACCATCTTGCTGCCATTCTGTATGTGTTTTCAAAGATGGTGTTAAAGGTCTTAGGTCAAAAGAAATAATAAATAACGGTACCTGAGCCTCCTTGTGTGGCCAGTAGACTATGTAGTTGTTCTGCATGTATTAAAAATGTTCAAAAATGTTTTAGCAGTGGGCTTTGTTTTCCCCCAAAGAAACCATGGCCGGGAGCTAGATGTACTATAGGAATTTGGAAAAAAAAAAAAAAACATTACAGGCTCTGGAATAAACTTGATATATAAGCAGATGAACTTTCTGAGGAAAAACATTCATTGAAAAGAACACTGCAAAAGCGGAAGTGTAGAGGCGCTTCTGGAGTGTAAAGAGCGTTTTGTCTTTTAGCATACGTGGGTGTACATTCTGCGCAGGTGTAGGCTCTGTGCGGCTGTAGGTC
Source organism: Lophiomys imhausi (assembly GCA_907164525.1). NCBI lineage: Eukaryota > Metazoa > Chordata > Mammalia > Rodentia > Muridae > Lophiomys > Lophiomys imhausi. The sequence goes on along the minus strand of CAJQZJ010032618.1, from coordinate 2,803,900 downwards.
CACCTCTACTTAATTCGACCTTACTTAAAGAGGCCGGTCAGGGATGCTTAGCTTAATTCACAGCTGCCTCCTAGACTGACCAGTCCAGGCTCCTGGCTTTGGAAATTACCTCTGTGTTCTAAACAAGAAGAGAAAAACTGTACAGCAGAGTAAATGATGGTATTGACTGGCAAGCTGGGCCTCTTATAAGTAGTGTCAAATATGAGCATGACTGGATCCTCAGCCTTGGTCATCTGGATACCACTGGTAGGGTTGCTGGATTCAGTGTGCATAGTAATTGCACACCTAGTATTTACACAAAGTTTCCAGCATACTTTGTCTTCATTGTGGAGTGAATTTTTTATCTTGTATTTTTTTCCTTCAAAGACCTATGAAAGACAGATCTGTTAAAAACAAAAATAATGTTTCATATACATAGGCTACTGACCAACGTTTTAGAGTATATTCTGACTTAAAGTAAAAGTAACTTCAAGGCAGGTACTATGGTATTTATGTAGTTTGCAAACGTTTACATGTTTTCTTTTTGCGGTTGTGATGTAACATTTATGTGCACAAACTACTTGTAATAAAAGAATTTAAGAAATTATGCTTTGAGATATATGGCCTAAAATTTAGAACATTATGTTCTGAAGGCTTAAGTTTTACATGCTTGATGCCGTAGGTGGGTATACCCTAAGCTTATGTTAAAGCTACCTATAAAATAAAAATTTTAAAGGACCTGTTCTCCCTTGATGAGGTCCATTATTGCTTTGTATATTTTCTAAGCAAAAAAAAAAAAATACAGCTGTGGTAACTGTGACACACATTTATATTGCAGAAGAAAAATCAAATTTTCCATGAAGTATACACTCTCAGTGTTTTATGTAAGCATTCCAAATCTACAGCTGGCCAAAGGGTGGAGAATTGAAATTGAATTCCAGTCCCTGAATAGCTACTAAGGGATCTTTAAAGATTTTATTTTGAGACAAGAACCATTTTTAGTGCCCTGCATCTGAGTGTCATATTCAGAATGGTGTCTGGAGGGGATCCAAAATGTGGAAACACAGGGTGGAAATATATAGCTTTTGTTTTTTAGGCCCACACACATCTCGAGAATGACACAAGAATAGGGAATTCTTGTGTATTTGGAAGTGATGGCTGGAGGGGTGACAGAGTTCATGCCGACCACTCAGAAAATCCAGCCTTCAGCGTGTGAGGGGGATAGATGCAAAGGAAGAATCTTCCCTTGGCAGTTCTGAGCTCCTAAGTCTGCAGGTCTCATCTGCCTTCATTGCGTGGGCCACACAGAGCTTCTTACTCAGACTTTATCAGACATTTGAGCCTAAACACAGGTCAGACAAATCCTCACCTCTTGAAGTCTATAGCATTGTCTGTATTGTTGAGATCTCTTGAAGTCTATAGCATTGTCTGTGTTGTTGAGATCTCTTGAAGTCTATATAGCATTGTCTGTGTTGTTGAGAGAAACTAGTCCAGCATGAAAACTGCTACATTGGAAAGAAATAATTTTTTTTTAAAAAGAAGCTTTTGAAGTTTCCTGGTGAAAAGCAATTTTGTTGCAACTGAGTAGTAGCTGGGGGGCCTGTTTGTGACCTTTAGAAGCCCCAAGTTTGAACACAATGTCAGAACCACCCTGATTGCTTTTGTACAGTTCCAAACAAGGCCGATACTAACTTCCAGCATGGACGTATGCCTCCAACTTTGTGAATTCATTTGTGAAAACCGGTATCTTGATTTTTTTTTATTTTTTACAAATGCTAAAAGTCAAAATGGGTCACTTTTGATGCCCTGGTTTCTCTGGCATTCTGAACACAAGCCCTCCTTATATTAAGATAGCCCCGGGACCAAGGCTCCAGGATATGTGGCAGCAAGTACGGTTCTGTTCACCTGCAGCCATCACTCTGTGCAGGCCACGACATTTGCTAAGCTCTATTTGTAGATGAGCCTCACCGAGGTTAAAAGTACTTATGCCCTGTTATCTCATTAGTCCTTTGATCACTCGAGTGAAGGGCCGTAAGACTATTTGGTCCTCTTTTTCTCATTGGTGGAACGAGTTTAATGAAGGAAAGCCCCGTAAAGACATCCATGAAGGTGACTTGGTGACAAGCTCAAAACTCATTAGAACCTGGAATAAAAATAGCATCAACGTTACTCTACACCATGATGCATTTCACTGTGTCCTAAAGAGAATTAATAACACACACAGCAGATCTGACTTCTGGGAAGCTTACCATAGAATCTCATTCCCTTTGTGGATCAGTAAACATGGTGTTAAATTGGAAATCCCCAAAGCTCCTTCCAGTGTTATATATTGTCTTTCAGGCGTAGAAGCTGGGGTTAGGATTGCTTAAAGATGAGGATTAAAGTAGAAGAAAGTATGTGTTGTGTGATGGATGCTCTCCCAAACACACCACATAATTTATTAGTAGTTTCCATGGAGATGTATTAGTACGCATGCTGTTGCTGTGGTTTTTTTTTTTCATTGCTCTGCTGCTATATTTTATTCATTTTCTCCACTGCATCTTGGGGTGTGCTCTTTCTTAAATTATCAGATGACAGATTATTGATTACAGTTGTTAGGGGTTTGGAGTGGTTTATCATCTGTAACACCTGGGATAAGGTTTATAGTGGAAATAGTAACACATGGAACATGGACATATGTGCAGAAGTTTCAGAGCACATAAGTAAAAGTGTGGGTTTTACCGTACTACACAACACAGTGACCATGGGGAACAGTGGTCAAAGTTGGCAACTCACTGGTCCAACCTAATTTTGAACATTGCAGTTTATGGCTGTGTTTTAAAAGTTGCCATTTTATGCAGTAACACATAATATTTTTCTGTATCAGAAAATTTGTACAATCCAATTTCCATAAAATGTACCTATACTTTATTTGTTGTTGAGATTAGAGTTTGCACATTATACAGTAAGGTATAGGGGAGAATCAAAAGGGGAAAGCCATGTACCACATCCCATGCTGCCTCTTTGTGGACATTAGGAAAAAATGTCTGCTACTTCCAGACATCACTCTTAAATTTTTATGTGTGTCCACATTTGCTCATGTTTGGACATGTTCATGTGTACAGGCATGAATTCACATGTTTATCCATGCATGAGAAGACCACATGTCAAGAAGACGATGACCAAGGGGTCATTTGTCAGAACACTGTCAACCTTGTTTTGGGGACAGGGTCTCTCACTAACCTAGAGGTTGCTGTTCAGCAACATTTCTGGTTACAAAATCAGCATGCAAAGAAAGTGTTCTTTGAATATACTAATAATGAACTCATTCAGAAGAAAACTAGGAAAAAATATCCTGCTCCAGGTATATAATGAATAATATAAGATGCTGCAATAAGAAATTAAGATATTAAATAAAAAGACCTTACATGCTCCTGGACTGCAGAATTAATATATGAACATGGCTATATCACCAAAAGTAATCTACAGATTTGATACACTACCCATCAAAATTCAAATGACATTCTTTGTAGTCATAATTGGTATACAATCATGGACAATATGTCTTTTTGTTTTGTTTTGTTTTGTTCTGTTTGTCAAGACAGGGTTTCACTGTGTAGCACTGGTTGTCCTGGAACTAGCTCTGTAGACCAGGCTGGCCTCAAACTCACAGAGATCTACCTGTCTCTGCCTCCCAAGAACTGGGATTAAAGGCATGTGCCATACCGCCTGGCTTGGACAATATATCTTGACATCATTCATTTCTCATGTCTCTGGGATCTTGATACAACAATGAATAAGAAAAAACTCAAGAGATGGCACATGCTAGCGAGGATGTGGAAAAAGAGGAACACACTCCTTCATTGCTGGTGGGTGTGCAAATTTGTACAACCACTTTGGAACTCAATCTGGCGATTTCTCAGGAAAATTGGAATAGTCCTACCTCAAGACCCAGCCATACTGCTCCTGGGCATACATCCAAAAGAGTCTCTACCAAACTACAAGGACATCGCCTCAACAATGTTCATAGCAGCTTTATTTGTAACAACAAGAAACTGGAAACAACCCAGATGTCCTTCAACCAAAGAATGGGTTTAAAAAAAAACTCTTGTACATTTACACAATGGAATACTACTCAGCCAGCAGAAACAAGGAAATCATGCAATTTGCAACCAAATGAATGGATATAGAAAAGCTCATCCTAAGTGAGCTGACTCAGCCCCAGAAAGATAAACATAGTGTGTATTCTCTTATAAGTGGATATTAACCATATAGCACAGAACAACCATCCTATAACCCACAGACCCAAACAGACAGGAACCTAGCAGAACTATCCTACAAAAAACTCCACCCAGCAGTGACTCATGGACCCTGTTGCCTGTTAGTGGAACACCTTACCCTAGATGGGCTGCTGTATCAAGGCCCTGTACAAGAGGAAGCTCTTGGCCCTCATGTAACTGATGAACTGAGGGGGTTTGATGTGGGGGCTCCCCTCATCTGAGGTTGAGAGGAGGGAGACAAGGAAAAGAGAAAGAGGAAGGGTAGGACCTAGAGGGGAGGAGTAAGGGGACTTTGATAGAGATATAACTTGAAAGAATAAATTAATTGAAAAAAGAAAGGGAGGTATAAAATTCAGACATGGAAAGTCATTAAAAGTGAGACTTACTGTCCCTGTGATCTTAAAAGAGAGAATGAACCAAATCTTTTATATAAGGATCAGCACCTGATCTAAGGAGCAGAGTGTGGGATATGCCGTTGTTGTTGCTGTTGCTGTTTTGAGGAAGAGTAACACTGAAGGCTCTTCATTTGATAGAAATAAAGGTGTGATTAATGCACCTAGGAGGAAATTGTCATGGAGATTATCTCGATATATCACACGAGGAAACGAAAAACCATAAGACTGAATAAGTGTTCAAAATAAATTGTGACTAAATCAAGAGTGAAACTTATTTAAGTTCCCCCTGAGATCTTCTTTATTTAAAAAATGTCGGTTTCTTAATAACTATGTATAACTTTAGATCATGAAAAGTCAATGTTTAATGATAATAAGCTACCCTAATGAAGAAAGCTTATGCTCTTAGAGTAATCCAGTTTTGAGAATATATGCTAAAGAAATTATTCCAAACTGGGAAAGGACTTTGTACACAAAGGTGGTTATTACAGGATGATTTATGGCAACTAGGGACTTCTCAACTATGTAAATACTCAAATGTGTAACATCATGCACTACAGTCTAGGCTGCCATCGTGGCTCTTTCGAATACTAGCCAGGTGATATTGACAAGTTACTCTGTGCCTTAGTTTATCCTTAAAGAAGAGTAATATTTATACCACATGGTGTTTTATGGAACTTAAAGGAGGGTTGGGCACTGGCACGCATAGTTATTGTTATTGATGGAATGCAACTTAGCAACTTAAAATTACAAGCATGAATCATCTAATATCAAAAACATGGATATAATAGAATTTTCTGACAGACTGAATATTGTATAACGAAATGTGTCTTTAAAATGTCTTGAAGGGTAGCTTGGGTCAGTGCTACTACAAAAGTGGAGTTGCTTTTTGCAGAAACAGGACACCAGAAATACCCCATGCGGGGTGATTAGAATTTAGTTTTAGTTGTGACATTTGATGTTTTTGAGATAGAACCAGGTAGAGATGCCAACAAGGTAAACAAATCTAGATTGGAGATTTCAATCTCAGAGACACTCTTAGGTGAGTGACATTGAAGCCCTGAACTGAGAATTCACTCAGCTAGTGAGCGAATACATGACAAACTGGAGAATCTGCCTCTAAGGATTCTCAAGATCTGAAAGAAAGCAAAGTCAGTCAAGGAGACAGAAAGCAAAGGCTGTGCTGAAGGAAAAGATCCAGAAATCCAAAATCACACATACTTGGAGTGAACAAGTATGTCAAACACTCTGAGTCAAGGCTTGAGGTTTCACTGTTAATTTGGCCTTAGACGTTATGAGGACATTGACTAAGCAGTTTCAGTGGAGCGGTGGGGAAATGAGCCAGTTTGAAATGGGTTCAAAGGAAAATGGGAAGAGAGGTTTGGAAGCAGCGAGGACAGGCTATTTTTGAGGCAATTCTTGTTTTGTTTTGTTTTTCCTGAATTGGGACCACAGAAACAGAGCAGCAGATGGAGGGGCATGTGAGGTCAGGGAGGGATCAGATGCTGGAAAGAAAGGGTGATAACTTAGGACAGCAATGACAATTATGGAAGAAATGGGAAAAATATTCATGAAAGGTCTGGTCACAGAGGGACATCCCACTCACAGTAAGAGTGGGGAAGAAAAGATGTGCACACAGTGAGTGGGGAGACATAGTGAAGAAGGGGCATGGTCACTGGTGTCCTCCTGTAGTGTAGGTAAATGGGTATTTGGGGCTGTTAGCAGAGGATAATGTCAAATCTGAATGAGTCGGGGGTTGAGAAAAGAATAAAAAAATCATAGTACCAGCCTTACAGTGGACATTCTATGAATAAAGTCAGAATGCACTATGCTCCCATCCTTCAAGAGACAATGCCTGTAATGAGCTTATGAAGACAGGGGAGAGCTCTACAGGGAAGCGGGCAGGAAAGTCCAGGATCAGAGCCCAACACAGAAGCTCTAGTGGGCGCCATGCTGGCCTGCTGAGTAAGGCTGCCCAGGAAAGAACAGTAGAAACGACATGGAAGTCCTGCCCTCACCAGCATCCCACCGACTGGGCCAGGCGAGGCCACAGTGGGTAAGAGCACAGGTCTCAGGGAACCTATAATGAAACACTTTATAATCTCCCCTCCTCCACACACCAGAAACCCAGGACTACTGAGGCTGCAGACACCAACAACAGCTCCCACTTGCCAGACCCCTGTGCCACTTGGAACCTACCAGAGCCCGAGGAGTCTGAGAACATCCCTCTTCAACTCAGGGCAGCTAAACCAGAAATTCACTCTCTTCGTGTTTTTTAAGTTCTTATTTTTCATTATTTAAGTTTCACTCTTGCATACATGGCTTGTGACGGTTTGTATATTGTTCAGTCAAGTCATAGGAATATTGTTTGTTTTTCCAGCCAATTTTCTACAAAACATGCCTCACGATATTCTCCAGCCACACCTCAAACGTTCTCTTTTATTCCTCCATTTTTTCCTCTTTCTCTCTTCTTTATTCTCCTCTCTTTTTACTTTTAAATGATAATCTTCCATAGCTTTAGAAATGTCTAATGTTTGTGGGTCAAAGCAGTATCCTAGTTTTCCCTTCCCACCTACTCTAGGAGTTTATTCCATCTCAACTTTGGTTATGTATCCTCCAAAAGTTATAGAAGCCAAAAGGGTCAGTGCTATTAACTGACTACTGTGACCTCTACATAATAGTAGTATCAAGCAGCTGTTGTCAGTGCTACTTAATATTGTCCTTGGGGAACAATATAAAGTTTACAGCAGGCACCTGAGCTCCTGGACTTAAGAACTGTTTTCTGAATTATACATTCAAGTCTACCACAGCCACATCTCACATGAGCATTTCAAACACTTCAATTGAAGGAAATGGTTGATAAAAATAAGCAAACCAAGCATAGAAATAAGCCCAGATGTGTAAATCCTAATGCAGTAGCATAAGAAACACACATACAAAAGAAACTCAGGACAACATAATTCCTCCAAAGAGTAATAACTCTCCATTAAAGACATCAAATGAGAATAAGTTAGATTAAATTCCAGACATAGAAGTCAAAATAATGATTATAAGCATGTTCAAAGGCACAATCAGTAGAATAAAATAAGAAAGGTAATAGACTTTGTGAAAGAAGAATTCAGCATAGATAGAACTACTGAAAAAAACACAATCTGAAATGCTGGGGACTAAATAAACAAAACATAGTAAGTCAAATAAAAATATTTGGAAAATCTCAGCAATACTATAATTCAAGGAGAGTACAGAATGTCTGATGAACCAGACAAGCCAATAAGAACGAAGATGAAACAATAAAAGTCACTGGTAGTAATTTTGAGGTATTCATGATACATCTACAGACAATTGAAAGAGAAGAACCTCATTCGAAAGGCATAGAAAACATTTTCAAAAGACTAATAGCTTAAAATTTCCTGGACTTGAGAAAAGGGACGAGAATCTATATTCAAGAGGTATTTAGGACAGCAAGCATAAAGTACTTCCCCTGGTCATATTATAATTAAAACACTAAATATAATAAACAAAGATAGTATATTGAAAGTGGTAGGAGAGAAACATCAGGTCACATACAAAGTCAGGCCCATCAGAAAACAGCTGATTTGTCAACTGAAACTTTAAAAGCCAGGAGATCCTGGAAATATATATTTCAAGTTTTAAAAGAAACTGCCAACCCAAACTACTATACCCAGCAAAAGCATTTGTCATAAGTGAGGGGAAAATTAAAAACTTTCCATGACAAAATAGATTAAAGAAATTTATGACCACTAAGCTAATTTCTACAGAAGATACTTGAAATAGTTGATACTGAAGAGGGGAAACTTATACACAAGGTCATAGAAAAGAATAAACTTTCAGAATAACAGTTACAGAAGAAAGAAAGGAGAAAAATTCAAATACTACAAAATCAACAAAATGGAAGGAGAAATGCATCCCTTACAATAGTAACTTAATATTAATGCTCTCAATTTCTCAATGAAAAGGTACAGACTAGTAGATTGGATTAAAAAAAATATTCAGGAGCTACCTACATATTGCCTCCAAGAAATCCCCATCAGCACAAAAGAAAGACATTGCCTAAGGGTAAAAGAATGGAAAAGGGTATTCTAAGAAAATGGATCTAGGAAACAAACAAGTCACTGTTCTCATATGTGACAAAACAGACTCCAAAATAAAGCTAGTGAGAAAAGATAAAAGTCGATTTACACTAATTACAGGAACAATCCATCAAGAGGACATTATGATTCTAAACATACATGCCCCAAACATAGGTGTACTCAATTTCATAAAACAAGTACTAGTACATGCAACATCGTATCCCCAGCACAGGAGTGGGAGGAGAATTCGATATCCCTCTTTCAAAAATTGACAGGTCATCTTAACAAAAAATAGAGAAATATATGAATAAAATGACATCATAGACCACAGATATCTACAGAATATTCCATGCAGACACTACTGTGAAGTTATATTTTTCCAACACACTATTGAAAAATGAAGGGGTCCTTGAAGTAATCAGGAAGGAAATAAAAATATTCCTAGAATCAAACAGAAAAATAGTAACATAATAAAACTAATATGGTACAATGAAAGCAGTTGTATGAGGGAAGTTCTACAGCCTACTTTAATAAATCAGAAAGCTACTACATAGATATCTTAGAGTTCTGGAAAAAATAAGAACAAGCCAAACCCCAAAGCAACAGACTAAAAGAAATAGTCAGGGTAGAAATTAGTGAAATGGGAACAAACAACAACAAATACAAAGAATCAAAGAAGTGAAGCCTTGATACTTTGAGAAGATAAACAAGGTAGACAAACCCTTAGCAGAAACAAAAGATGTATGAAAAGTATAAAAACTCGGACTTTGTAAACTAATTAAAGATACTTTTGAAGGAGTTTGAATGGAAGCTCCTCTCATGGTGGACAATGCTCTCATAGAACACATGATTACTAAATAAAAATCTAAAGGCAAGCATAGGGTATCTCCCTATTGAATTATTGATAACAGAGGCCCCAGAAGCCCCTCCCAAAACAATACAAGCTCATTTTTGCTCTTAGTTACTCCCATAACTAGATAGTGAGACCCTATTGCTGAAAACATGTGGTATAGAACTTAAAGTAATCAACCTAGAACCATCCAGAAACTTCCTCCCTGCTGACTAGCTTTCATAAAGCCAGAAGGCTCTATGTAGGCCACTAATGGATAAAAGACAATGTAGATAGCCCATACAATATTAACCTGCCAGCCAAGAGGTGCCTTCTGGGACAACAGAGGCATGGATGTTACAAGAATAACCAATCACTTTCTCATTGGATTTGAGGCCTGTTCCACAGGAGAGAATTCATAACTAGTATTGTGGACCTGGTCAAAAGCCCATGCATGGCTAGGGAAGTCATAGGCCTTAGGGACCTACTATTGTCTTGTTAAAAGAACATGTTGTCCAACTATCTTCTAAATATTTATGTTTATTACCATAGATAGTAATGCTCTCAACATTAGTCAGAGAACCTTATTTTTATAGTTGGAAGTGATTAATACAAAGGTTCATAACTGGTGACTCTTGAGTACTTATCCATAAACGGGATATCTATATCAATCTCCTACTACCATAAGGCTCAAGGAACATCATAGAAAAAAAGGGTCAGAATATGAGGAGGAATGCTGTGAAATCCTGTTCCTGGACATAAAATAGCTGCTGCATTCATGAACTCACATCAGCTGTTGTTATCTGCACAAAACTTGGATGAGATTAAATCAGTAAAAATCCCAGCATGGGTTGGGGAGGGACTCATAAAGTCCACCAGTAGCTGAGGAGCTATTGGCATTTGATGGCTGACGGGGGAGGGAAAGCCATTTTTCTTATATTTTTGGTTGTGAGCCTCGCCTTTAACAGCTGAGCCATCTCTCCAGCCTGAAAGCCATTTTTCTTATAGCAGGTGGTAGTTTGCACAGACTCCAGAGAATGCTCCCATGTCCACTAGCTTACAAAGGAAACCATGAGCTAAAGCACTGGGCAGAGATTCCAGTCGAATCTACTATGAACCTTGTAGGCAGATATTTAGGGTGTGACCATACAGGAAGACCATAAACTCTCTCCATCACAGAGTCTCATTGTGGTATGTTCAGTGTTGCATTGTTTTAGTGGGCAATATCTAGACCCCACCAATTTGATTTTCTGAGATTTGCGTGGATTCCCTTGGAATCTATGTGTACATTCAATGTGACTGCCCTATGCAGCCCCAATTGGAAACCATAAATGTAGAGCTCACTATTGTGGTGTAGCTCTTCATGACATGCCCATTGACCATCATGAAACACAGTATATTGACCCACAGTCATGGCAAGAAAATAAACAAAATGTCATGGCTATTGCTGAGTCTGCAGAAATGATAATGACGCTGTGAACAAAAGACACTTAAGAGTCTAGTTATGGCTCTTCTAGTTATGGCTCCTTCCTGCCTCCAGATACTTGTGGTCTTGTGAGATGATAGCATATATCTGATGTGCAAGATTGGTGGTTTGGACCCCAATGTTACATCTTTCATAAGTCCTCACTCATACTGGAATTATACAGTTTAATTACCCAAGTTCCTTGAAACATTCTTTCCAGGCTCCTGCAAGTAATCCCACTCACTAGTTTACCAAGCTGGGCTTGGATAAAATCATTTCTTTGATCTATTGTTGTCTTGTCTGGGGTGACAAGTTTTTCTTTATATATCCCTAGGAAAAGTCATACAACGGGCACTGAAAAGCCTGAGATTCAGGAAATCCAGCTTGAAAATTCAGTGTACATTGAATTATGTAAGTGTGGCAATAGACTTGACTATTATAATTCAGTGGGCAGGAGCCAAGTGGGGGCAGGGAGCTAATACACCTATTCATTACCCACTGTGAAGAGAATTGAACTCAGCATTTTACAAGCTTGGTCTTGAAAAAGTCTTGAGGATAAGGATAGCAACCTTCACTGTGAATAAGCTGAGACTCACAAGGTAATATGAGAGGCCAACAGCTTGTGAGTGCTAAAGTCAGAATTTAGACCCAGAGCCATGTTATCCTAATGTTTTGTTCAAGATTCTGTGGGAGATGTGTAAGTCAAAATGTGTGTTAAAAGGAGAACCAGTTTTTTCATTCTGAGTATGTAAAAAGGCTTCTCAGATAGAGAGAAAAAAAAAAAGACACAGAAGCAATAATAGAAGCAGTAAGTGCTGGAGAAATGGCCCAGTCAGTAAAGTGCTTGCTTTGTAAGCCTAAGGATTGGAGTTTGATCCCCACACGTCACATAACAAACCAGCTAGGTGGAAATCATAGGTAGACAGTTCTCACATAGCTCGAATAGCCAAACTACTTAGCAAAGTTTCAGGCCAACTGGAGACCCTCTTTGAAACAAAAAGATGGAAGGAAAACTCAAAATATCCTCTGATCTTCACATGCATATATCCATACCCATGAATGCACACACAGAGACAGAGAGACAGAGGCAGACAGACAGATACACACACACACACACACACACACACACACACAGAGAGAGAGAGAGAGAGAGAGAGAGAGAGAGAGAGAGAGAGAGAGAGGCGTAAGGAATTGGTAAGGAGAAAGCTGACTGATGGTGAGCCAGATGGGCTAAAGCAAATGAAGAAACAATGACCAATGAGTCAAAGAACAAATGAATCAGGAGAGGGTGCTTTCAATACCCAGAGCATTCAGCAGCTGACGGTGTACTTTGGCCCACGGAAGCTGTGTTGCAAATCTGCTAAGTGAATGTTCCTTTCGTTGTTTGTGCAATTCATTATTTTGAGAAAGTGATAGCTGTTGGGCTCCACAGAGACAGAAGATGGCCTCTAAGCATACGTTCATTATCATCTGTCACTGTGGCCAGGGAGCTTTATGTGTCCACAGGATCTCCGGATCTATATTTCTCCAGCGTTAATCCTAGGATCGATATCCCAACACGGCACTGCTCATAATAAATAGCTAGCATTAAATGATAAAATAGGCTGCTGTCTTTCATATTATTTGGCTTTTAAGCCAATCAATTTCACAGCTGTCTATCTGAGTGCATGGGGGAGAAAAACTTCTAAAGACAGCTGACAGTCATATGAAAAACTAGAACAGGCTGACAAAATAAATGTTTATTTCCTCCACTTCCTCATAGAAAAAAAAGCCCCACAATAGACAGCTGAGAATACAGATGACGGAGTCCCATGCGTGAGTAGTCCTCTCGAGTGGCTTGCAGATGACTCTGCTTCCTGCTTGCATGGTCAGCCTCTTACATGCACTCATGTGATGTGCTCAGTGGCTCCGTTATCTATTGCAATAGCTGCTGTCCCATCCCTGTGCTAAACCACTATGCCCAGAGAAACAGAGAAGGAAGATTTTAATTGAGCTTATTGTTCACAGGGATAAAAGTCTATAACCCTGAGATTTTCCTCCTGTGTCCCAGGTCCCAAAATGATGACTCTGATACTTATTTATGAATAAATGCCTTGGTCGTATGCTTGGGCTCATTCCCCTACTAGCTCATGACTTAAATAGCCCATGTATTGTACCCTATGAGTGCCACATGGCTGGTTACTTCTGTTTCCTTCATCTTCCTCAGAGTCTGGGGCAAATCTCCTGCCTCTGACTAACTCCCAGAGTTCAATCATTCTACTGGAACTCTGGCCTATGACTTCTCGCCTTTTGCTAATAGACCACCAGCTTTTTATTGACAGGTGATGCTCTCACACAGTGCACAAGAGATTCTCTCTACAGAAGTCCAGGGTATCAGGGAAGCAAACATCAGACATGGTGGCAGGAGCAGAGACCTAAGACCTCACGTTTTGAGCCACAAGCACGAAACACAGAGTGAAAACTGAAAGTGAAGCTTTAAAAAAAAATCTCGTTGATTTTTTGAAAAATCTCATTGAAAAGCCACCAATGATATGCTTTTCCTCTCCCTGTACCTATTGTTTTCTTCTGAAATATCTGTGGTCTAAAGACAGTGAAAAACATATTGTTAGGTGGAAATCATTCACTTTTGACTTTGTATGCTACACCAAAAGTACAGGTGATTTTATTTAAAAATATGAGCCTAATTCAAAGATGTTTTCTTAACTTAAGATTTTTTGATATCGAGACATGTCAGCTCCTGACAGCACCCCCTATATTACTCCAAGTAGAAGATGAGCATCGAAGAATCTCCAGTGGGAGATGATTAAATTGGTGGTAAGCCATTCTCTTGGCAAGAAAAACCACTTGCTTCAACTGTAGACAGACTTCTGTCCAAAAAGGACAAAACTTGGAAGCAGATAAGTCGACAGCCTAGCTCTGCCAAGACAGGGTAGGTAAGTCCTTCATAATTCCTGCTCTACAACCAATGTCTGTCAGAGAAATGGGGCCAAATGGCTGAAGATTGATGCTGTAATGTATGGAGAGAAAATGGGAACTGTCCAGGCAGCCACTGGTATGTCATTTTTTAGTTTTGGAAGCTGCAGGCCCTGCACTTCCTATATAATCAGATATATTCATCCCTCTCAGGTCTCTGAGGTGGTTGAAGAATAGATAGCTAGAGTCTCATAGTTAAATTTTGAGTTGTTTAGGAATCAAGAGGGTGTTCTGGATCTAAGAAGATATTTTTAAAATTATGAGGCAAGTTAGTATGAAAGCTGAGTTCATACTAACTCATGGAGATGGTTAGATAGTAGAATGTTAAAGTCAGGTGCCAAATACATATGGACTGGACATTGGGAATGTATGCTAAGCCATATAACTCTTATAATCGTGGCCTATTTATTTCTGTTGTTTTGTATTGTATTTATAGTTATAAGAAAAAGAGCCATTATTTGGACTGAAAGGGAGAGCTGTTGGGGGGAAAAATAAATACCTTAAACTAAAAAAAAAAAAAAAAGAAGGGAAGAGGATGGTGGGGCTGAGGGGGAGGAGGGTGGAAGGGTGGGACTGGAGGGGGGAGTAGGGAGGGGATTGTGATTGAGATGTAACTTGAAGAAATAAAAAATAAATTATTAATTAAAAAAAAAGAAAAAAAAAGAATACAAAGTACCTCATGCCTAAAAAAAAAAAAAAAAAAAAATGAGCCTAGAGGGACCAGGGAGATGGCTCATCAGTTGAGAACACTGACTGTTCCCAGCATCCACATGGTGGTTAACAACATCTGTAGTTCCAATCCTAGGGGATACAACGCCCTCTTGCGGCCTCATCAGGCACTGCATGCACATAGTGCACAGATAAACGTGCAGGCAAAACACACACATACATAAAATATAAAATGTCCAAGAACTTTTGAAGGAGATACATACTCAGAGATTGAGAGCTGAGAGACACTCCACCTCAGTTTCCATCATCCTTATCAGGTCCCTCAACTTCCTGCTCCCAGGGATCAGACCCCTCTTCTGTTCTCTGAGGGGACCCACACATATGCACGTACATACACAGAGGCACACACACAGCCACAGAAACAAAAATAAAATAAACCTTTTAAAAGTTATGCAACCAATTAGGTATATAAATGGAAACCTCTAAGTCTAGCTGCTGGTGTTTGTCTGAGCTTCAGTTTTACCAGACACAGCATACACTTTTTCAGTGGTCTATTGGGCCAACCTTCTAGAACACGAACCACAGGTCAGGCCCTGTGCTGGCCCCAAGAAAGACACTGAAGAAAAGAAAAGGAAGCTCAGACCTAAGAAAGAGCTTGTTATTGTACCAGCAGGTATTCACAGGAGTGGGGGCGGGGATCCTGCTTTCCTTACTGTCCAAACCACGGGACCAATTCTCTCTTCATATTCATGACTGTCAAAAAGTGCCATGAGAATTGCCTTTGCATAAGTTGCTGGGTCTGATATTAAATTAATTACTGTTACTGAAGCAGCTCCGGGTCAATGGCCACAAGGGTACACGCATGTGATGGGGTAGTATGGAGATTATGCGAATAAGTCACAGTATACTTTAAAATTCATTACTATCTGAGGTGTAGTCCTTGATCTTTTCAATTTATTGTGTTTTAATTATTTAAAAATTTTCAGTACTTCTCTAAACATGTAGGCAGAAAACATAAAGACAATAGCCACAGAGGAAGAACTAGACTGCTAGGACAATGACAGATATTACCAATGCTGTTAAGAAACAGTCACTACAAGAGGCCATTCCACAGTGCTAGACACAGACCCTAGGTACAGCCACAAGGGCACTGCCCCTTGGCTCCCAGGGCACTGTGTTCTCTTGTCTGCCTTTCCCAAATCTCCTTTACCGGCTTTGTTCCTCTCCCTGCCTGCCAAATGTCGGTGAGCTTTTCCACTGGCCCATTCTTCTCTGTTTTCTCACATGCTGTGGTCATCTCACCCAGTCAAATGGCTTGAAGTATAATCTAGATATTGACCCCTCCTAAATGCATATTTAGAGCCCAGTCCCCTCCTTCTTAATCTTCAACCCAGAGGGAACGTTGCACTCAGTGTCTAGAGAACATTTCCTCTCACCCCAAACCTGCTTCAGTTGGGGTCACACAAGCCTCCAGCATGCTCATATCAAACACTGTCATGCCTCCCTTAGCTTTTCTTTTTTCACATCCTACTTGCAAAAACCATTGTACTTACTTTTGTTGTAGTGGAAACGTCTGACCAATTTCCACCACCTCCCAGGCTACTTCCGGCTCTGAGCTTCGCTCATCTTTGACTTTGCCTGGATTCCTACATGTCCTCTGATTAGCATCCCAGCTTTTACCCTTTCTTCCTTACACCCAGGCGGCTCTTTTAAAATGCAAGTTGAATCATAGCAACCTCCACTCTGAGCCTGAAAATGGCTTCCTACCCTTACTGAAGAGATGCCAGTGACCTGATCTTATATAACCACCTCCCTATAAAGCAGAACCTGAACTTGGAGCCATGACCTGCAATACAGCTGCCTCTGAGTGTCACCAATATTGTCGATTCTAGTAGAATCAAGCACTTTTCTCACAAATGTGGCTTCCAGGAAAGCAGTAGGTGTCCCTGGACCAGATCTGGGCTCTACCATGACTCACTGGAATGGCAGGTTTTCTGTGGGGAGAGTGCTTTGAAAATGGCCTGCAGGAAGGTATGTCAGTGTCTAAGTCCCTGAAAAGTGAATTTTACCTTATTTGGGGTGGAGGGAAGTTCTTTATGATATAGTGATGTTAATGGTTTTGAAATATCCTGGAAAGCCAAATGAACCCCACATCCAAGGATAAATGACCTTGTAAGATACAGAAAACACTGAGCAACCCAGTGATGTGGCAACAAGCTAAGGAAGATGGGGATGCTAACATTCATTAGGGGGTCCCCCTCATGCCCCCAGAAGGAGCAGGCTCTCAATGGTCCTTGATTTCAGATTCTAATAAGGCTCTACCTCCTAAAGGTTGTGCAACCTTCCCAAACAGCAACACTCACTGGGGACCAAGTATTCAAACACAGCCCTGAAGGACCCTACATTCAAGCCACAATACATATTCAGGGAACATGGACTGTTATATATTAGTATTTTGTGTGAAGAGATCCAAATTTGTATCTCATGTGCCTGGAATATTTAAGACAATTTCAGCCAATAGTGTGAGTAGTAAATTTAAAATTCTAGATTGTATGTATGTTTGGTTTAGATTTTTAAATGATAATTCTATTGCTTATATACAGTTACTGAATTCTTTTAAACTCAAGCTTAGCCTTATTTGTGAGTTTGACTTATTGGTGTTCTATGATTTGACTACTGCAGAAGGTTATATTAAGAGGGTTTTATTAGTTTAATCAAAACATTGAAGTGATTTTAAAAGGAAACACATTGATTTATCAATGCAATTTAATATGTAAAAGTGTTATATTAGCTAAGAGTAAAAGCAGGGTAACATGTTATTCAAAGGCCCTTGGCATAGTTTAAAAAAAAAAAAAAAAACATGAGAGGCTGTATTAGTTCCCTTTCATGACTAAGACAACTTATAGAAGAAAGGGCCAATTTGGGCTTAAAGTTCCAGAGAGATGGGAGTCATTGTGGCAGAGAAGCATGGCAGCAGAAGGCTGGCAAGGCAGAAAGAGCAGGAAGCTCAGTGATTATGCTTTAGACACAAGCACAAAGCAGGGAGTAACCTAGAAGTAGGTCAAGGCTCTATGTTTTCAAAGCCTGACCAATGAAATACTTCTTCCAGCAAAACCACAACCCTAACCCTCCCCAAACAGTATCACCAACTGCCGACCAAGTGTTCAAATGTCTGAGTTTATGGGGGAAATTTTTTCATTCAAACGACCACGTAGGCTATTTGCAATTTACAAGAAATATTGGTAAAAACTCCAGGAAAAGTTGTTTCTTAATCTGTAACTTTAACAAATTGAATATTAATTTTTAAAAGCAATGTTAAGCTCTAAATAGTTTTTACTGCCTTCAAAACCCATTTAAGGGGCTGGAGAGGTGGCTCAGAGGTTAAGAGTACTGACTGCTCTTCCAGAGGTCCTGGGTTCAATTCCCAGCAACCACATGGTGGCTGACAACCATTTATAATGAAATTTGGTGCCCTCTTCTGGCCTGCAGGCATACCTGTAGACAGAACACTGTATACATAATAAAATAAAATAAATCTTAAAAAAAAATTAAGGGCACCAAAAAGCTTACTTCTAATAGAAGAAAGCTTAGTGTTTATTCCACCCTGTGGGATCAGGGCCAGAGAGATGGCAGCAGACATAAACCGATGTAGAAAGTGTGGAGACTGCAATGCTGTAGCAGAAGCTGGTGGCCTTGAGTGGTGGGTGCCTTTGTTCTGAGGAAAAGCGTTGTTTGCCACACAGGAAACATCATGTCCAAAGGCCTTCAGTGACTAAGCAGATGATGGCACTCAATCAAACTTGACTTCCTTCTCATCTCGCTCTCTCCTCCCCAACCCTCAGGGGGTGGGGTGGTGGTAATACAACAGTCAGGCAAGCAATTGGGTGTGTACTTCTTTGTGTGACTTGATAAATCCTGTCCCCACAGAGAAAACCACAGAGCACATAAGTTGATTGTGTCTCTCCTCAGGACTTTAGTTCCAGCTTGCCATTTCCTGATTCATTGATTTCCGCATGTTTAGCATCTGGACTGAAAACCTTCATTTCTTACCAAGCCTGACATCTGGTTAGGACTTCCTCCCTTGAATGTGGACAATCAGATCTGTCACTATTTTAAATGTAACAGTGTGAAAACAGTAGGATGTCCTTTTTGGATTATGATACACATGGCAACATTAGTTTTGCTAGGGGACACTCTCCTTTGCTGGTGTGAAAAAGAAGCAAGCCGGCCGCCATGTTGTGAGCAAGGGTAGAGACCAGCAGCTTCACTGTTACTAATTAGCTGCTTTCCCCCAACAGCCTACAGAGCACTTTATCTAGTGCTATGAAAACCAGCAAAGCAGAAGAAAGCTTCTAACTCAGCTCAAGCCCGATTTCCCTGTGCTCTGCAACCAAAGCCTAGGGTGACTTCATCGGTAGGCTCTTAGCATCCAGTTCCGGTGGGCAATCAACAGTTTGCTTAAAAATGTTTTAAACTTTGCTTGTGAATGAAAGTGGCCCATAACTTATTTGACTTCAGAATCAATGTTACACTAACTTTATGATGAGTAGACAGGATTTAAGATTGGCATAAAACCATGTTAAAATGATTTGCCATGGGAGCACCAAAATTCAAAAGATAGAATTGCTAGCAAGCCTTAAAAAAAAAAAATGGAGAAATTCATTTCTTGATACAAATACTTCCTCACGTTGTCAAGCACATAAATGGCTTGAGACAGTTGAGTGGTGACTTCTCAAGGAGAATTTCTTTGGGAAACATTCCCTGTAGGAACTGAGCCAACTGATAAGGGATTCTATGGTTTCCCCTAGGGAACACCCTCTGCAGCTTGGCACGTCCTGGGGCATTGCATTTGGCTCCATCCAAAGTCCAGAAGCCAAGAGGACTGCCTAGCAGGTTTGGTAATGTCAAAGGCTGCTGCTGGGCATGAGTCTTTTCCCAAATGTGCCTGGACTAGGAGTAGATGTGTGTTTTCTTGGCTGGTGCATAGCCAGATGTGCACAAAGGAACTGGCAATCAGTCATCTTAGATTAATCCAAATACAGTGGCATCAGTCGAAGAGGCGAAGAGCATTCATTACAGGAGACACCGGATATGCACATTGCTTCACATGGCAGTACAGCAGATAACTTCCAGAGTGCAGTCCATTCATTCCGATCAAAGGAAATCAGTTTTGGTGGGGAGGAAAAACAGGTTCTCCAAAGTCCAGATGAAAGCAGTCTAAGAATCAGTTTCAAATCCCTGGCTTGTCCAGAGAGACAAAAACACTCAGATACCAGCACCAGTTAAGTAAACAGGGCATGAGGGGATGGGGGATGAGGGATGGGGGATGTGCCCGTGGCTATGTATCCTCTTTCACCCCAGTGCACCCTTTTATTCTCTGCTCTGCTTTACCAGCTGTTGCATGTTGGGGTTGCTAGAGGCAGATGGGAAGGCTGGAGGGGCAGAGGACAAGATCCCTGGCATTGGCTGCTGTGGGTTTTCTATCTGTTCACTGTTTTCCCAACATGGCATCTTCATGGAAGGAGGGTGGTCCGTGTTATGGTGGTAGTAGTTTCTTCAGCACTTTCATCACTTCTGCCTCCTTCGCCTTCTGTGCCACCCAGTGACTACTTTTTAGAAACTGAGTGCTGGTCTCCTGGAGCTGTTCTTCTGATCACAAAGACCCCAGCACTGACCAAGGTTCACCCTGGTTTCAGGGATCAGAGTTTAAGCAGGTATGTCCAGCTTTTCGACATTTTAACAGGACAGCTATCACAAAGTTTATGCTAGAGAACCATGCAATCAAGCTGTAAAAACATCTTTAATAACCACACACACACACACACACACACACACACACACACACACACACCATGTTTAAAGTAAGTTTCTGATTGAGGGGTTGGGCTGCATTCCTAGCTATACTGGGGTTCATGTTGCTTCCAGGCTGTCCATTAGGTGTGCATGAAAACTTCAAGGAATCAAGAATTCTAACCTCTTTCTTGCATGTCCTTAGCCCTGGGGTGGTATCTGCTTCCTGAAATTATTGCTGATATTAGCTGGATTCCCCCCTAATTGGTTCAGTTAGCTAGCTAACAGTTTTATGGGTAGTTAATAATTCTTTATATTTGATTATTTCTGAGACAACTGGAGTATTTTCTGCTTCCTGGTTGAATTCCGAATAGTACAGGAGGGAAGGTGATAGAGAGGACTGGAGAGAAAAAAGAAGACTGACACTCCCTTGCTGCGAGCAGGCACGCAGCTTGCCACTGCCCCTCGGCAGAGAGGGGAGATGGGATGCAGCCTGACTTTTTTAACGAACAGTCTGGGTCTGGATCAGCTCAGACATTCAAGTTACTCATTTGAGTCCGAGTTTGCATCTAAAAGTGAGTACAGGTATTTCTGTTGCCTGATAATAACCATAAAATATTATAAATATTGTGAAGTCAGAATGTTGCCTTCTTTTTTCATCCAATGCATGAAAGACTTAAAAGGACAGTAGGATACAACACTGGAATAGCTTTGTTGATCACACCCCATAATCCTGCCTGTTTATCAAACTGGTTCTAATCTGAGGCTATAAGTGAAAATGTCCAGAAAAACATACAAACACCATTCTCTTGGCCCAGGACTTATTTTGGCCCTTGTCTTGTTTATTGCTCAAGCTTTCTAATTTTTGGTGGGGTTTTGTGAGTTATATTTTCAGTTCATTTTAGTGCACCTTTACAAATGCATTCTCTTTCTCTTTCTTGGCATTTTGAGAATGGCTCTTTGGCTTTCCCATAGACCAAGCTAGCCTTGAGCTTCCATGTGGACAAGACTGGTCTTGAACTCCTGATCTTCTCACTTCCCCCTCCCAAGTGCTAGGATTACAGGTGTGTGTCATCCTATGTGTTTTCTTAAACTTCCTTATTAAACATAACGGAGAAGTTTGAACATACACATGTAATACAGATCAGCATGTCTCATAAGGATATAGCTTGGATAAATTCCACAACTATGCACGCCCACGTATCCACACATTAGGACTGAACCACAGGGATCTGGTATTTTTTAGTTCAGTGTAGAAATCCAATTATTATAAATAAAACCATATTAACATTATAACCCAGTGGCTTTTAGGACCTTCCCAGCGATGTGCAGACATCTCCTCCCACTACTGTCTACGCATGCTCATCATTCAAAGAGACTTCCCTCTCCTCCAAGCCCCCAGCAATGCCAAGCCACTTTCTGTCTCTACAGATTTGGATGTGATACATTTCAAATTTTCTTAATGTATGATGGATTTAGCTATACACATATAGTAATCTTTGTGTGTGCATGACGCATGTGCATGCTCATATGTGAGAATGTGGGCACACGCACTTGTGGAGGTGAGTCTCTGGTGTCTGTCCTGGCCTTCCATCTTGTTGGAGTCAGGGTCTCTTGTTGTCACCACTGTATACACTAGGCTAGCTGCCATTCAAGCTTCCTGGGATTCTCCACCCCCACCTCATCACGGGTGTCTTGCGATTACAGACACGTGTTTCCACATCCAGCTTAACGTGGGTTCCCAGGGCTTGAATTTAAGTCTTCACACTTGCACAACAGGCATTGTGCCTACTGAGCCATCTTCCCAGCGCCTTAATTCACATTTTTAACTGGTTTCTAACTTAATTGTTCTGTAATCTTATGATACTGATTCTTGGAAACTTAATTTGAGACTTTCTTTATGTCCTGAATTGCTATGAGCATTTATAAATGTGGTGTGCAATTTTGAAAAGAACATATGTTCTCTGATGGTTGAGTGCAGTGTTCCACATAAGAGCTTCATATCAGACTTTTAAATCCTATTTATCAAAGTCTTTATAACGTCACTGGGGCTTTTTGGCTATTTGATCTATCAATTACTATGAAAGATGATAAATCACACACTCTGATCATAGATTCATCAATTGCTCCTTGAAGCACTGCCACTTTCTGCTTTTGTTATAGACTTTTCAGATAACACAGAGAGACACTAATCAAAGCAGAGACGTCAGGTGCACTGAGGTATAGAAAGACTCCCAGCCCCTTCAGTCTCTTCTGACACATTAGCCCAGTTTAATCAATGTCTTTCCAGAACAAGGGGACCTGGCTTTTACTCTCTTGTGCTGCTCTTTTCTTCTCCACCATTCCAGAAACATGTAGGTGTAAAATCAAAAGAATGAGCTAGCAGATGTGACATCATACTCCTCCTGTGACCTGTAACCCCAGCATAGAGGGCAGGGAGAGGATAAGTGGATCTCAAACATTCACTGACCAGCCAGGCCAGTTGAAATGCCAAACTCTGGTTTCATTAAAAAAACAAACAAACAAACAAAAAAAACTTGTCTCAAAATAAAATGTAGAGGGCCTGAAGAGATGGCTCTGTGGTTAAGAATGGGCACTACTCTTGGGAAGGCTGTGAGTCTGGTTCCCAGTATCTACGTCTTGTAGTTTACAACTGCTTGTAACTCCAGATCCAAGGGATCCAACACTGTCTTCTGGACTCCACACATACACACATAATGGAATAAAAAGAAGAAGAGGGATAGAGAAAGGCATTCCCACAGTTTCTATATGCATGTAAGCTTGCGCATGCGCGTGCGTGTGTGCGCGTGTGCACACACACGATGGGCAAAGAAGACACTGAATAAAAATTCTCTAGGTTG
The DNA here is from genome assembly GCA_907164525.1 of Lophiomys imhausi. Lineage (NCBI taxonomy): Eukaryota > Metazoa > Chordata > Mammalia > Rodentia > Muridae > Lophiomys > Lophiomys imhausi. The sequence continues at coordinate 2,780,592 of CAJQZJ010032618.1, read as the reverse complement.
TTAGAAGTGCAGCATGGAGCTACAAGTGTCTTTATGTGATTGCTTCATTCACTGACACTGAACCTCATAGCCGTCCATTTTCCACCAATATCTCTTTATAACCAGGGAAGTGTTGGATGAAGGGAGGACAGAACACCATGGGCTCTTCTCATCCATGTGGTCTTTGGGTTATGTTCCCTCTTCATTGGGCACTGAAGGATGACGTGTGACTCATTCCACTTGGAAGAGAAAGCCCCTGCCATTGCAGAGATGAATTCACTCTGTTTTCTCACTGCCCTAGCTGGAACAAGGAAAACCATAAAGGGTGAGCCCATGTACTGGGCTTCACATCTGTAGTCCTCATTTCCTGCTTTGTCTACTGCAATGGATATTTGAAATAGATTGTCTTAGCCTGGTAGAAGAATTTTGTCTTGTTCATAATACCAACTTGCTGACATGCCTAAGGAAAAAATGGCAAGATGCCTTTCACTCTACTTAGATCCATTTTCCTTAGTAGGCTTCAGTGACTTCACACAAATTTTTATCAGGAAAGTCAAAAGAATGCCAAGTTGCAGAGAAATAAAGCTTAGTCTTTGGAATGAAGCAATGCCACTGAAGGTGGACCAACTTTATTTTCCATGCAGAAATGAATGCCAGTCCAGTGAGAAGTGCCTGGATTTTCTCAAATCGACTTGCATGCTCATCATAATTGCTTGTTTGAAACAGACAGTCCAGCTACCAGCTCTCTGTCCCACTGGAAGGGCCTCAGGGTTGCTGACTCATTTCTTGTCCCAAGACTGAATGGTTCATTATTTCAAAAGGAAGATAGAGCCAACCTTGTCTGCCCCAACTCGTTGCAGGTATTGTCTAAGAAGGGTCTCTTCTAATGCTTCTCCTGACTTCCAAGAAAGTCCTTTGGACTTTGCTATCAAAATAACCTGGAGAATAGATGCTGCCAGTAGGCCACTGAGCCTGGAGGTCAGAAAAGGTCACAAGGTTTGCTGAGCGGTGGATAGTGTGAGTGAGACACAATGAATGTGCAGACTGTTCAGGTCACATGGTCTCCAAGACTCATTACTCAGCTGAGATGCAAGATAAAGGCCTGTCAGTCATTGCTTGCCAAGTTCTGTGGTGCTCAACACATTACCATCCTTATGGAGCACTTCTAGCATTTAGTCAATCTAGACAGGTAAACATGTGTGCCATTTAGGTTACATGCCAGAGATGTGCTGTGTTTTACCAACCCTTATTAGAAGTTCATATCCTTATAACTTAATTAGGGGGCAGATATGGTTTGGATGAAAAATGCAAGGTGGGTGTTCCTGTTGCCATGGAGCCACCCGCCACAGCAGACAGAATCACCTTACACCTGAGCCAAAGCAAACTGTCCTCCCTTTGCATAGCTTCTGCCTGACATTTTGTCATAACAAACAGGAAAAGTAACTAATATGGGGCCAAGACATAAATGTAATGTATTAAAGAGCAATACTGGTATTAAATACAGTCAAAATAATCAATATTTTAAAAAATAAAACTTGCAGGTCATTTCTATTTACCTCTAGGAGCAGGAAGTGTTCAGATCCTCCTTGGAATTCCGTGTTGACCCGGACAAACATGACAAGCACCAACTACAGGCAGATGTCTTCAAACCTTCATCTCATTACTTCATTTGACCTCCAGAAAAGTCATTAAAATGTAGCAAAACTCCTAAAGAGTAAGGAGTGGGTCTAACTTAAAAGTAGACTTTGCAATAAACACTGTTCGTTCGAATATCAGCTTTGGCTCAGTTTTGCCCAGGCCTAGATTTAAGACTCTTTTCTGTGGTATAACATATTTCTTACTACATTTGCGAAACTGACCCAGACTGCAGTATACTGTGAGGAGCACTCCACAAATACAGGTCGCACGTGCCTGGGGTTCACTCAGGGTTGTGACAGCTGATTGATTATATGAGATTGTAGACTGAAAGTGGGGACAAACCCTTGTTGATAGGAACAGTTCATAACCTGTAAAGCATTTCAGTTAAGTTCAGAAGCTCAATTTGCAGACTTGAAACTAATCTATAAGTTTTGCCCTACAAACTTCTGCCCATCTATCTCAAAGTCAAACAGCAGATTGTGAAATTCAAGTGATAAACAATTTTTGTAATGTGGCAAGGGATATCTTTGTTGGAATACTGCTCCAGAGGAAATGGTCTCCAAGGTCAGTTCTTCAGGATTCTGAGGACCTGACTCTGGGGAAGGACAACAACAAGCAGGTAAGACAAACTCTGCTGCTACCCATTTGCTTCAAATGTCCCTGAGGTCAAGTCCTACAGAATACAACAGGTCCAGAATTCAAGACAGTCTCAAGCACTGTCTCACCCCAGGGGCACACCCCACATCCCTCCATGCCCACATCTGGAATGGCTACCTTCCCCTCAGTGGAATAGGAACCTACCTATGTTCTGGAAACCAACCTAAGTTTCATTCCCTCATCCCAGGCAGCCGTGGCCAGTTTCCCAGCCCTATTCTGAGCTCAGACTTATGGTTGCTATTGGGACTAACAGCCTGGGCTCCTCCTGAGATGTGGAGACACACACTTTCCATTCAGCATCCTCAGTATCCACTACAGAGCTTGGTGTGTAGAATGTTCTCAGTGGACATGTGTTTACCGAGGATTGTGTAGGCTGCTACAGGTTAGTTGACATTCTTAGGACGACCTCAAGCAAGTTATGTAGTAGGGGCTGACCTTGAACTTCTGGTTCTCTTGACTGCATGCCCAGAATGCTTGGATTAGAGGTGTGCAGCATCACGTCCAGTTTTATAAGGTGCTGGGATCAAACCCAGGGTTTCCTAAATACTGGCTGTTTTAGTTACTTTTGTTGTCATGACAAAAGACCATAACCAAACACACTTACAGAAAGAAGGGGTTATTTTGGCTTACAGTTCCAAATCAGGAGTCCATGATGGTGGGGGAGGCATGGCAGCCTGTGGTTAGAGCAGGAAGCTGAGAGACCACATCTTCAAGCATGTTCAGAAAGCCAAATGAACTAGGAGCTGGGCAAAGCTATAACCTCTCAAAGCCTGCTTCCTCCAGCAAGGCTCCATGTCTTCAAAGTTCCATAACCAACTGAAGAGCCAGTATGCAAATGCATGAGCCTATGGGGGCCATTCGTCATTCAAACTCACACATTCTACTGCCCGTAAGCTGGTAGCCATTTCATGATGCAGAATGCAAAAGTCCCCGTATTCTCTCAGTCTTACCACTGTTGAAAAAGTTCAAAGCTCAAAGTCTCTTCTGAGACTCAAAGCAATCTTGTAACTGTAACCCCCATTAAAAAAAATCCAAATTACATATTTCCAACATACAATGGCACATAATTACATTACCAATACAGGAAGGAGGAATGGGGACACGGTGAGGAAATGCTAGACTAAAGCAAGACCAAAACCCAGGAGGGCAAACTCGACCCTGTGAGCCCTGTGTCTGGTGTCCAGGGCTTTAGTGCCGAAGGGTTTAGAGGGTTCCACTTCTCCAACTTCTGGGCCTGCCCCGCACATCTCTCTCCTAGGCTGGTTCCAGTCCCTGTACGCAGCTCTCCTTGGCAGCTGTCCCATGTGTCTGGTATCTGCATCATCTTAGAGTCTGAAACATGCTGACTACAGAGAGAAAGGAATGAATTCATAGTCAGAAAGTCCAGCCAGGTCAAGACTAAATGAAAGACGACACATGTAATCCTGAGGCTGGCACTGAAGAATTACAAAAGCCTCTCACTGGTCCTCAGCACTCAGTCTGGCCACAGTACTGGGCCTCCAGTGACCGGGAACCAGTCCTCCTGACCTCTTCTTCGCATGTCTCTGGGCCTCAGGGTAGGCGCCTTCTGAAGGCCCTCCAATTTGCCCTTCAGAGTTGGGCTCCCTGATGGGAGGAATATAAATATGGATGGAGCCTGGCGTCTTTAAATATTATACAGGAGAAGAGGAACGACCGGGTTCAAATGATAATGTTTTAAGACACCACAGGGAGCCTGTGCTGCTGGTGGATTAGCCACTCTTTGTTGTGATTAAAGAAGCTCGTGTGGGTTTTTCCTCTTCCTCAGAGACAGGCCACGGTGCTCTCTCCCCACTAAAGCACTGAAGGAGCTTTCGGATCCCTAAGTGCACAGCGAACGCACTTACAGCGTACCCTTTAAATGACAGGCAGGCTTAAGCACACTAATGAGCCCCTGATTGCTGCAGCCCTTGAGAAATTAATTAACGACAACGGAACATGCTCTTGCCTTCCCTGCTGTTCCCTGTGAGCTCAGAGTCCTGGAGCTGCGCTTTCATCCTCACGCAGCCAAGTGCCACCCCGCGTGTCCGTCCTCAGCCAAGGTGACGGTTTTCCCAGCATGTGTTTTGGGTTGCTTTTTCTAGAGAGAAGTCGGTCCCTGAATAATTAAGTGACTGCACCTTCCCATGGTCTGTAATATTTGTTTTAACTCTAAATTATGCGCTCTTCACTGAAAGATTGTAGGGTATCTCTTGCATATTTTTCTTCTTTTACTAATACACATGCCTTTTCTTTATGCTGCTAATAGCCACTCTTACATGTTGCTTAACTCATTAGGAACTATTGGAACTATGCACACTGTGCATGTGTTTGTATGTGTGTGTGTGTATGTGTGTGTGTGTGTGTGTACATGCACACGCACATTTACTTGTACTCACAATAACCCTATTAGGCCAGTTTCATAGTGGGTAGAATAAAAGTTTAGAGGTGATGAATAATTCACTCAAGACTGCATAGTTGGAAAGTGCCAGAGGAATCTTCTCAACACAAAAGGATTGTCTCAGAATCCATCTGCCCTGAGTATTAGTCACACCTACAGTCTCCCATAGGTTATCTACCTGGGTATATACCGGGTCTTCTAAAATCCAAATGTGGTTGTTTAATTTCAACTTGATTTTTATCATATAGAACGGAAGTATAAATAGGCTGTATTGTTCATACACAGAAAAATTATTGTAATAGGTAATCAAGTTAATATCTAAGCACTTAAATTTCCATTCTCTACACACATGCACACACGCACACATGCACACACATACACACTCACACACACACCTGAAATCTACTGCATTAACAAGCTTTCAATTTTAGTAATTATATTTTTCTGGAATTAGCCATTGGACATGATTGCAAGTTTGTCCCCCTTTGGCAAACTCCATTCTTTGTCTTTGCCATCAGCGGTAGCCACCACCGTCCTCTCCATTTTAATATACTTGATATTTTACAAATTCTACTCTCACGTTGTGCTGTGAAGCAATTTTTGTTCTTGCCTGTTTTGCTCCATGCATTACTGGTTCATCTGTGTTGTGTCAAATGACCAAAGGGGCGACTCCTTTTGTAAAGCCAAATCTATGTATCAATCATATCTATCATCTGTCACTTGTCTGTCTGTCTGTCTGTCTCTACTTACCCATCTGTCTTAGTTTTCTCATTACTGTGACAGAAACATCTTCAGGGAAGAATGGTTCATTTAGCTCATAGTGCTGTGGAAGTCATGGCTTCTGAAGTGCCTCGGCCCTTGGTGATGGGAGAGTACAGCATACTTTGTTGCCATCTTGGTGGGTCAGGAAGCACAGAGCACTCAGGCCAGAACCAAAAGTGGAGTAAACTTCAAGACCTACCCCCAGACATCCCCTGCTTTCAGGTACGCCATAGTAGCAAAGGCCCCACGTCCCCAAAGCAGGACCACCTACTGAGGAATAGATATGCAGACACATGAACCTGGTTGGTACATTTCACATCCAAACAATGGCATCTGTCTGTGCCATTTTTCCTATGAGTTCATCCACTGATGGGTTCTTAATGGTTTCTGCATCGTGGCTAGTGTTAATATCATAGCAGTGAACAGGAGAATGCTCAAAAACATCTTGAGCTATGTGCCCTTGTCTTCATGCAGATGTTTTCAGTGGGGGTTCTGCCTGCAGGAACATCCTTCAGTGACCTTTTGTCCTTCCTGTGGGTGGGCCTAGACAGTCAATACACAGAGGTATTGTTTGAACATGAATAAATACCAAAGTCTCTTTGCAGCATACTGACATTTCACACCAAGAAGACAGGAATGAAGCGCACTGTTAACCATTTTGTGCAGTTTCTTTTCACAGTGGGCAGCATGGAAGGCAATCCTTTGCAAGAGGCATATTCCATGGTTTCTTTGCCTTTTACATTTTTATTTACTCATTTGCATATTTGGTCTGACTGACTCTGCAGCTCTCTCTGCATACACACACCACACACACACACACACACACACACACACACACACACACACACACACACACGATATCTTAGTTAGCTATGAATATAACTTCTGGGCAAGGCCTATGAACAGGTGCAGTCATTAAGAATTATGGTAATGCTAAACTTGGATGTTGGGACAACTGATTTTTGTCACACTGGTGTGGAAGGGAAGGGCAGACTTGCTTCATGGAATTATGTTCCTCTGACACTCCACATAAAGTCACAAGTCAATTTTTGTGGTAGATAATCCTTGCTGGGTTTCCTAGACAACAAGCAAGTCTTTGGTGATGGATGGGTTGATCTCTTTTCTTGTATTATATTTTTCTACGAATGTAACTGCTTCTCGGATGTTTATCTCTTCTTGAAGGAAACTTCTATTTGGGGTTTTCTGGCCAAGTTGTACCCAGAAGGAAGTGGCTTATCTCTGGACTGCTATACTGCTGGGGACACAGAACTCTCACTACAGAACATTAGGAACTGACAATGTATTGTTCTCCTCATGTCCTAGAAGCCTGCAGAGGTTCATATACATGCAAAAGGCTGATTCCTACTAGACTGGGCAGGCAAAGAGCCTGGAAGAGGACCAAAGCCAGGCAAGACCTCCATATTACGTTAGACCTCCGTCTTTTAGCTTTCATTCCAAAGCCATACCAGATACTGGGCAGCATTCCTGTCCCCTCCACTAACACTCCCACCCTCTTCTTATAGTGGAAATGACCTTGTGTCATACAGAGCCCAGCATTTACTGATAACACCATTTGTACCATTTGTAATTTTTGCATATCTCTTGAAAACCTGTGGGGAACTCTGACCCTGGCATGGTGCCAGGAACATAGCAGATACTTTATAAATGCTTGTTGAATGTGTAGGTTTCTGCATAACCATCTGAAGGTAAGAGTGAGTGTATTTATACCTTAACAAAAAGTGCAGAAAAATCTATTATGGGTCTAAACATGATTTTTAGTGTAAAGAACCTTGGCTAGACGACATCAAGAAAACACTTGTGCACACACAGAGAGACACACAAGCACACTATATAAGCACAGAAATAAGAAATTGACAGCAATTCAATTGCTGGCAAGGATGTGGGGGAAAGGGCCTCATTGTTGGGGATAATATAAAGTAGTTCAGTCAGCCACTATGAAAAACAGTACAGAGAGTATTCAAAACACTACAAATGTAGTTTATATGATTCAACCACTATATCATTTCCAAAAGAATCAGTTTGCTGTAAAGACACCTCTCTGTTCATGTTTACGGAGGCATTATTCACAGTAGTCAAATCATGGGATAAAGAATATGTAGTAGACCTACACAATAGGGTTTTACTTAGCTACAAAGATAAAAAAATTATACAGTACACAGGAATGTGGATGGATCATCACAGCTAGTGAAATAAACTAATCCCCCAAAGACAAGCATTACATGTTTGCCAGCACATATGTGAGGAGGAGGGTGAGGAGGAGGAGGAGATGATAGAATAAAGGAGACATAGGAGTATAGAGAGCTGGTGAGATGGCTCAGAGGGTAAGAATCCTTCTTATGCAAGCCTAATGGCCTTACCTAGGCCTCTGGAACCCATGTAAAGGTGGTAGGAGAGAACCCACTTCACAAAGCTGTCCTCTAACTTACACATGGATGTATGGCATACATGTCCACACTTAGCACACACATCATGAACACACACATACACAAATGCATGTGCAATCATAATAAAGTTAATTTTTAAAAATAAAATGAAGAGGGACTACTTAGGATATAGGGAGGAAAGGAAAGGGGCAACAAGAAAGTAATGGAGGGGCTAAATAAGATCAAAATACATTATTTGCACGTATACGAATGTCATAATGAAACCTGTTACTTTGTACCATTATAATATACACTAACAAAACAAATCATTGAATTCTTCAAAATAACTGAATGATTTAAAAAAATAAATCAGGGTCCTGACAGGATACTACTGGGCTCAATCTGTCTGCTCATCACATGACAGCAGAACCAAAGTCACAAGATAAGGTGTTAAAAGAAACTTATTGCTATTTGAAAAGCCTCTGCCTGAGAGAATGGATGGCTATTCTCCCATTTATCTCGCCAGTGGGCTGACTTGGGAGAGGTTTATGTGGGCAGCTGATGGGTGTTCAGACTGGTGGATGAAGTTCCTGGTTTGTGGAGAGATGAGTTACATCTGGCTGGCTGATTGGTTTGTTTGAGACAGGGTCTCACTCGATAGCCCAGGCTGGCCTTCGACTCACGGCAATTTTCCTGGCTCCCAAACGCCTGAGGTAACAAACCACCATACAAACCCACATCTGACCTTGCCTAGTTTTAAGATGTTTTTCATCTCTAAGTCTCAGGAGAAAGTGCTATTGCTTTTATCTACTGTCTGTATGCACTTCCCAACATATTACACAGTACCTGCTTCTCTGGAGCATGTAGTTACCCAGAGAAGAAAGACAAAAGCCAGCTGAAGCTAATATGGAGCTCTTTACACTAGGATTCAATCACAGCCCGTTTCAAGAATCCTTAGATTTTCCCACATTGGAGCCAAGGGAAGCTCTGGCAGCTGGGACCAAGCTGCGGCTAAATGAGTGCTTGTTCCTCTCCAGCTCTCCTCACAGAAACTTAGTTTCCAGCCTCTGTTAGTCTGTATTAACTTAGATCAGCCCATGGCTTACCTAAGTGACTCATTCATTTCTGAATGATCTAAGTTTGCTCAAAGCTCCACCCGTGTTCATTTTATAATAACTTTTGGCAATAACTATGGCATAGAAATGAACACCGCCCCTGGGTGGCCCGTGTCCACTCTTCCCATGTTTCCTTGGTAAAGGAGAATGTGGCATCAGTGACAAAAAAAAGAGTGAGATGGCAAAAAGGTTCTTTTCATCACCAGACATCAGGACCTGTAAGGGTGTCCCTTTGTCCCATCAGCATGGGGAGGAGCAGGTGACTATCCATGGACCACACCCCCTCAGAGCTGAGAGGGCAAAGGGCAAGACAAGGGAGGACTAACTGGAAGGTGAATTGCTCCAGAAAAACAAACAAACACAAAAGCCAGAAGCTTTCTCTTGCAGACACACACACACACACACACACCAGTCTCTGCCTGGGAAGGAAACTATCAACACCTGGTGGGCCTGAACTTTCATTGTATAGAATTTGGAGCTTGTGGGATTCCAGCTTCACAGTAGGGCAATTGTGCATCCATCTACTAGAGATTTAAAGAGGTTGGGTTTAGGCCAGCAGATAGCTCAGGGAGTAAAATCATCTGCCACGTAAATCTAGCATTCTGAGTCCAATCCCTATAACCAATTCTAGTAGGTTCTACTCTGACCTGTACACACACTCCGTGGCATACACATATACATAATATTTGTATTCACTTAGGGGTATACTTTCTTCCTTTGCAAATAAAAGGAGCATTCAGGATGCACCTTTAGCTGCCAGGCAGCATCCTCCACGGTCTGGTGGCTGACGGATGAGAAAGTTCCTTGTGTGCACTTTGGGCAGAATAGCAGCCCCGATGGAGATAAGGATGAACGTCCTTGCCTTAGAGAAGGAGCCTCTGTGGGAACATCTGGTGGACCCCAGATGTAAAACCCAGGCATCTGCTCAGGGCAGAAGCTCCAGGGTGCGCTGTGAAAAAGCCATCCAGACCCTTGCTGTGCAGTCAGGGGAAGCTGATGGGCTGGATGCTGCTACCAGCCAGGGAGGACAGCATGCTCCTTCACAAGACACCCATGTGGATAGGAGTCCAACAGCTGGCCTCTCTGCCAATGGTGCCTTTGGTGTTTCAAAGGCCTTGAGTCATCAGTGTTCAGCCATGTGCTCCCTGTGAAGTGGGAGGGCTGGGTTCACTGTTCCACTGCCCCCCTTTCCCCTCCACCCTCCCACCTGTTCCAGCATCCACCTCCTTTCCTGCTTCCACTTGTCAGCTGTGGCAGGCATTTGCCCATATGTTTCTCAGAAATCTTCTAAGTAGCTGACATGGCCACATTAGATAAAAGTCACTTGGTAGACTTGGGTAGGAGGGAGGAGGGCTAGATTCTGGTTCCTGCTGCTATTTTAAGCAGCTCTGGGATTTTTGCATTTACAGCAGTTTACTTTGCTCTTTTTCATTGGGCAGTACCGACAGAGGTGTGGCTCCTGCTCTACGTGCTTCCCAGACCCCGCCCATGGAAGGCATGGCTAATCAATCTCCGTCCCATAGACCCTTAGACTTGTTCTTACCAGCCTTAGTACAGAGCTCCTGAGAGTCAATGCTCAGCGCTGTGAAGGCCATTCTAGATGAACCAGATTTCCCACACTACCCTAAAGCAGTACATCACCTGGGAATGAAATAGAATTCAGCACCAAGAACAGGCCAGGTTCCTCAAGAACTATATAGATAGATAGACAGACAGACAGGTAGGTAGATAGATATTTAAGTCAGCCAGGTAGAGCTAGAGAGATTACTCTGTGGTTAAGAGCACTTGCTGTTTTTACAAAGGACCCAGATTTGATTCCCAGCACCCACATGGCATCTCACAACCATCGGTAAATCCAGTTTCAAAGAGATCAGATGACTTCTTCTGGTCTCCACAGGCACTGCATGCATGTGGTGCATCTACATGCAGGCAAAACATGCGTACACATAAAATAAAATAAATCTTTTTTTTTATTTTAAAAGCTTCCAAATGTGGTAGCACTTGCCTACAATAATAGTACTTGGAAAGCTAAGGCAGGAGGATTGCTGTGAGTTTGAGGCCAAACTCAGCTACATAGTAAGACTCTGTCTTTAAAAAATTATTAACAACCCAGGCCCAGAAAGACAAACAACACATGCTTTCTTTCAAATGCATATTCAACTTCAAATTTATAGATTTGTGTGTTTAATTTGGAGTGTCTATAGAGGTCAGGAAGCTATAATGGGCCCAAGAAAGGTAGAAGGGAAAGAGACCTTATGGAGAAAGGGGATAATAAAACACATGTGATGTGAAAATGAGAGAGAAATATTAAGGGTAGAAAGATTTTAAAAGGAATGAAGTGGGGGGAGAGAGAAAGGAGGGAATGGAGGTAGGTTCACCAAATGTAAAGATGTATGAAAGGCCTTATGGGAATCTACTACTATCCAAGCTAATTTAAAATGTAGTTTTTAAGGGTATATTTGAGTGGAGATACTTTGCATGAGTGGATAGTGCTGCCCAGGAGCCATGAATTATTAAATGAAAACCCTAGGGCCATACATGGATACTTCCATATGAATTTTTGGTCAGAGAGGACCCAGAGGCCCCCAAAATAATGTAGGCTGTTGCTATTGCCCTTGGAGGTCCATCATAACTAGATGGTGAGACCATACTACTGAAGCCATGACACACTTTGGTTGTAGGACCTAGAGAAATCAAGATGGAACTAAGTTGGGAACTTCTTCCCAGCTAACAAGATTTCATTGTCCTAGAAGGTACCATGCTTGCTAGTAGACAAGGAAAGCCACCAGTGGTATTACTCAGCAGAAGGCCTTTCATGCCATAATTCTCATCTGCCAGGCAAGCTGTGCCTAGTAGTGCAATAATGGCACGAGTGCTGTCGAAATAACCAACCACTTTCTGGTTGGATTTGAGGTCATTGGCCAAAGGGGAGAACCTACAACTGTTGTTTTCGTAAATGAACATGGTGCCAAACTGCTTTCTAATTATTTACGCTTATGTCCATAGATCAGTGCTGCTCTCTACCTTCATCCGAAACAAGGCTTCTATTTTGCAGCAAACAGTAGTTAATGCTGAGAATAAATCACTGTGGAGCATTCAGCCCTAAATAGGACATCTCTACTATATTAACCCTGTCATAGCTCAGGAAAAATTGATGAAGAGAGAGACAGAAAGAAAGTAAGAGTTGGAGGATGGGAGGAGAGGTGTGAAATGCTCTCTTCTGGGCATGAGATGGCCACTGTACTCATGAACCTGCAGTAGCTGTGGTTACTGACCAAGATTGAATGCCAACATTCCAACATGGATAGGGAAAGAACCGTGAGGTTCACCCTTAGCTGGAAAGCTGATGGCAGCTAAAGGATGCTGGGGGAGGGGAAGTGTTTCTTCAGAGGACTAACCACTAGTGGGTTGCCCACAATCCAGTAACTGTGATTACTATCCGTGGGCTATTTTTTAAGGATGTGAAAGTAGGAGGGAGATATGTTGGGGAAAGGGTTCCAGAGGGGGTGGGAGAAGAGAGGAGAATGGGGGCAGGTGAATATAATCAAAATACATTATATTCATACATGAAATTGTCAAAGGCTAAATATTTTTTTAAAATTAAAGCAATATGTCCTTGTGATTCGGTGAGAAGTCATTTGGATGTGTACTCAGAAGTGGTATGGCTGGATCTTGAGGCAGAGCTATTCCAGGTTTTCTAAGATATCGCCAGACTGACCTCCAAGTCGTTGTACCAGTTTGCACTCCCACCAGAAATGGAGGAGTGTTCCCCTTTCTCCACAACCTTGCCAGCATGTGCTGTCATTTGAGTTTTTGATCTTAGCTTTTGATCTTTTGATTCTGACAGGTGTGAGATGGAATCTCATATTGTCTTGAGTTGCATTTCTCTGATGATTAAGGATGTTGAGCATTTCTTCAAATGTCTCACTGGCATTAGAGATTCCTCCTTTGTGAATTCTCAGTTTAGCTCTGCTTCCCATTTTTTCCATTGGATTGCTTGGTTTGTTGGTGTTTAATTTCTTGAATTCTTTATAAATTATGGATATTAGCTCTTTGTCAGAAGTGGGGTCGGTAAAGATCTTTTCCCAATCTGTAGGTTTCCATTTTGTTCTAATGACAGTGTCCTTTGCCTTACAGAAGCTTTTCAGTTTCATGAGGTCCCATTTATTGATTGTTGGTCTTAGAGCCTGAGCTATTGGTGTTCTGTTCAGGAAGTTGTCTCCTGTGCCAATGAGTTTGAATCTTTTCCCCACTTTCTCTTCTATTAGATTTAGTGTGTCGGGCTTTATGTTAAGGTCTTTGATCCATTTGGACTTAAGTTTTGTGCAAGGTGATAAGTATGGGTCTAATTTCATTCTTTTACATGTCAACATCCAGTTAGACTAGCACCGTTTGTTGAAGATGCTGTACACTCAAACAATTCCTCACTAAACCACAAGGATATTTCCTCATCTATGTTCATAGCAGCCTTATTTGTAATAGCTAGAAACTGGAAACAACCCAGATGTCCCTCAACCGACAAATGGATAAAAAAAAAAATTGTGGTACATTTACACAATGGAATACTGCTCAGCTATCAGAAACAAGGAAATCATCCAATTCGCAGCCAATGGATGGAACTAGAAAAGCTCATCCTGAGTGAGCTAACCCAGACTCAGAAAGATGCACATGGCATCTACTCACTTTTAATTGGATTTTGGCCATATAGTACAGGATAACTATCCTACAACCAATACACCAAAAGGATCAAGAACATAGACTTTGTTACCTATTAAGGGGAGAATTTGCCCTAGGGGTGCTACCATGTAAGCCTCCAGTGCAAGAGGAAGCTCTAAGCCCTCATAATACTGTTGAACTGAGAGGGGCTGATATATCGGGACACTCCACATAGGAGGAGTGGGATGGGTGGAAGAGGGAGAAGAGGGTGGAAGGGTGGAACCAGGAGGGATGGAAGGAAGGCACTGGGATGGAGCTGTAATTTGAAGTAATAAACAAACAAAAAAGTTAAAACAATAAGGCAATAACAATAACTCCATCTGGTGACTTTGTTAATGACACCTACTTATTAAGCAAAAATATCCTCACTTGATTATTTTTATGAGGTTAGAATCAAGATGAAAGACACTGAAATATATCCCAAATCAGAAACAGGGCTTGGGAAGATGGCTCAGTAGTTAAGAGCACATAGAGCTCTTCCAGAGAACCAGAGTTAGTTCCCAGCACCCACGTGGACAATTTACAGCCACTTATAACTCCAGCTCTAGTAGATCTGGGTCCGTGGGACACTCTCACACATGTGCCACACATTCACATATGCACATAAATAAAAATCAGAATGAATCTTTTTTAAAATGAGAAATTCTCTCCCCTTGTGCTCTCCAGAAGGGCAAGTAATCCCCTCTAGAGGAATGGGGTGTCTACATGATTGTGGGTCCCCTGGCACAGTAGCTTGGTGTAGGGCATGTTAAACAAGAGTCCTATCCTTCTGAGTCCCAGCTCACTGCTTCCTCTACTGGCTCACTACACTGTCCCGGACTTGGCAAGGAAAAAAAAGCAACCCTCACAATGCTATTTAAATCACAAGCAATTAATGGTTTTCAATAGTGTTCGTGGTAAAAATTAATGAAGAAATGGCCCCTCGTTGAGACTATAAAAGCAAATAGCGGGACCCCCTCAAACAGTGGACGATCGAACAAGGAGTCAGGCCATCTTTGTTTTAGTATAAACCCCACTGCTCCCCAGTGGGATACCTTGAGTAGTCACCTGGCCCAGTTTTAAATCTTGTTTTCCTTACCTGTCCAATTGACTGTTTGCACTGACCTTCCTAGATATGGCAGCCACAAGTGAAGAGTGTGGAGCTTGCCATGCAAGAGGACAGCTGTCACCAGGATCTGCATGAGAGGAGATGTCATTCCCAGGGCACTGGTGGTAGTCGACAAATACCGGAATGTGTGAAATGCACGCCCCACCACTCAGATGGTATTTTCTGAACATTTGAGGCTCAGAGGATAATTTCTACTCTGATGGGAATGCCAGAGAAAGAACAACTCTCTAGGGACCGCTGTAGGATGGAAGATTGCCCCGTATCAGCAGGAGACCCAAGGGGGCCCTCTCACCCCTCTCTACTTCAGATGCATGCATAATGAGTATTAACTGGGAGCAGCTGAAAGCATTAAGGACCAGCGTGTAACAGATTAGCTCACGGGGAGTAACCCAGACACACCTCCTTTGGGTTACATTGATCAGGACACCTTGCTGAGTGTCGCACTATCAGGAACCGCTTTGTAACCGCATGCCTGCTGCACCAAGGCCCCTGCCATAGCACGCGGCGCTGTGTTTGTTCGACCGGCAGAGCTTCCGAGGACATGAATTAAACATGTGTTCCTCCCAGCTCTGGCAGTTTGCCGCATTCTTGCAGAGGAAAGGCTACAATGGCTTTGTTCTTTTTTGCAGCAATCGAGGGAGCACCTGGAGCAGAAGGCTTCTAATTTGGCCACTAGGTGGCGAAAGAGCTCTACTGATGAGCTTGCAGCGGCCCCAAGAAACTCTTAGGGAAACCCTAGACAGGTGTTGGAGGCTTCTGGTGATTTCAGAGCAAGACAGGCCCTGAGACATCGCTTGATCCAATGCCACCATGTTATGTGAGAAAAGGAGATCTCAGAGAAATGACGAATCTCGCTGTATGTGAATAGCCTCTAGCACTCTGGCCAAGACTTCAAACCAGGACTCCAACTTCTAGAACAGTTTTACTCAACAAGCCGCTAAGTTTTCCCCTTTTTAGGTATGATTGTCTTGGATTCTTGGCCAAAATATGAAACGCATAAAAAGAGTGAAGTTGCCAGTCCCGTGGTGTACACCTATGGGATGACCCAGAGGCCTGGGCCACATAATACAAACGGTTCTATCGCCTCTACACCTGGGCTGTCTGGTGATTGCGAAGGTCCAATGCAGATGGGAACTCCAGTCAGCAGACCTGGGTTCAAGCCCCACGTTGCTCACTACGCACCCAAAACCCATTGGCCGGGTTCCCAAGCCTTGGTTTCTGTTCTTCTGAAGAGGGGACAGGAGGGGAGACTCCATCAGCAAATTCCCACCCAAAGATCATAGATACTCATCAGAAAGTGAACTTACTATCATTTTCATTTTTAAAAGTGTTCTTATGATTGTGTTGGTTTGAATAAGATGTCCCCAAAGTCTCCAGCATTTGAACCCTGTCCGGTTCAAATTGGACCCCAGTTGGAGGTGCTACTTGGGGAGACTTAGGAGGCGTGGCCTTGCTGCAGGAAGTGTGTGAGAAGGTGTGGGCTCTGCCAGTTTAAAGACTAAGCTATTTTGAGTTTGCACTCTTCGCTTCTTGCTTGCAATTTGAAGATAGTAGCTCTCATTTTACTAATCCAACTCTGCCATGCCTCCACTCAGACATCACAGACCTTTACCCCTCTGGAACTGCAAACTCAAATAAACCCTTCCTTCTATAAGCGCTCCTGGCCATGGTATTAAACAATAAAAAAGTAACTAAGATAATGGTCTTTAGTAATTTTATATGTCCTATCATGTTGCAAAAAAGACCCACAGAACAATTAAGTAGTCCAGTCTCAGAGACCAAGAAATGTTTGGATGATAACCCATTCAACAGAACCTATCCAAAATATTTACTGAATGCCAACTTTGTTTGTTTGTGTGAGTTCTTTTATGTAACATTTTGTCAACCAGAAATCATATTTGTCTAGCTTAACTGTCCTTTTTTCCTCCAACTATTAATTCATATTTTTGAAAAATGAGAAATCTACATGAGTGGAAATACCTTGATTTGAATTTTTCCCCACTTTTGAGCTGTGTGGCAACAGTGGGCGCTTGTGTAGCCTTGGTGGTCTCCAAATTTCTTATAGCTGAGCTTGGAGTTGTATTGTTGTTTCAAACCATCTTAGGGTGATAGACAACACCATAGAGCACTTGCATCTTCTTTTCCAAACACAGTTCTCCTGTTGAAGGGGTTGGGGATAAATCAATACTGTTATAAATAGAGAATTATATTCCCAGGAGGGAAGGGACAGATATTCCTTTAATTGCAATTAATAAATGAGGAATGAGGGGCAGTGACTTAAGAGGAAATCCACACAAATCAGAGATTTTAATTTAAATGAGTGGACAGTGGAGAAGTAAAATGAAGATAAGGCCCAGCATATATTGATTTTCCCATTCAGTGTCTTGCATTGTCTGCATCCTTAGTGAAGAGCAAAAGATCCACCTTCCCTGGTCTCCCTGCCTGTGGTTCCCATGTGATTAGCATCTAGCCAATGGAATATCAACATCTGTTGGGCTCATTGCCAAGAAAGCCTTTTGAAAACAAAACACAGGTGTGGACATTTCCCTCTTCCTCTTTTTCTTTGCTTCCTATCTGGAAGTCAGGTTTAATGGCTGGTTTTATGGTGGGTGTATGTGAAACATGAAGTGGCCAGGAGGATGAAAACCACCTGCTAAAAGCAGAAAGAAAAAACCAAAACCCAAACACCAAAAAATCCAAATTCCTCATTGCCCTGCAGAGCTGCCAAGTCACAGCCATGCTCCTGCCTCCATAGGATGCAAGGGTTAAACAACACTCCAGGTCAGTAATTGGCAGCCAATAGAGATTCTGAGTGGACACAGGAGAATAGAACCCCAGGAGATAGACAGAATGGTGAGAAGCAGAAATTTGTCTTTAACTATATAATTTTCGTGCAAAAGAAAAGAAACCTTGGAGGTAGGAATGGAGTGAAACACACACACACACACACACACACACACACACACACACACACACACACACTGTTTTAATTATGTAGCTGAGGGATATTGGGCCACATAGAATAACAAGTGATATCACCTAAGCCCACTGTACAGCAGTCTCAAAGCAGCCTATTCCCAAGCCTGGCGAGTCCCCTCTTCCAATAAAAGAACAACCAGGACCATTCAGAAGTCAGATTATCTTGTTGAGTGAAGCCTCAAAAGAAGAAAGTTACAGGAAACAATTTTCCCTGATAGAAAAATGAAAGTACCATCCATTTCTTTGCAGTAAGCAGTTTTCTTAAAAATCTCTTATGTACAGTTACTTTTTTTGGTAGGGACCCACATTATACAGAAGTTTTACAACATATTTAGACATTCCGTCAAAGCAATAAGCAGGTCAGATCACTCGGGACTGGGACTACACTCAGTTACTATCTTTAGTTCAGATAGAAACCTCTCAGAGTAGACTATAAATTGTCACTGGTTAAGATTTTAAGGTTAGAAGTACAACATTCCAGTAAAAATATTCATCTGTTTTTCATTTTTATTTATTTATTTATTTCATTTTACATTCCTATTGTAGCCCTCTCCTTCCCCTCCTCTGGTTCCTGCCCTCCAGCCCCCTTCCCCTATCTCTCCTCTCCTCCTCAGAAAAGGGGATCCCTCCTCCCCCACTCCATACTGTCCCACCCCAGCATATCAAGTGGCATCTGGTCTGAACACATTCTCTTCTATTGAAGCCAGGCATCACAGCCCCGTTGGTGGGAAGTGATCAAAAAGCAGGCCTCATAGTTCTTGCCAGAGACAGGCCCCAATCTACTTGCTAGGGGCTCACATGATGATCAACCTGCCCATCAGTTACATATGTATAGGGGACCTAGGTCCAGCTCATGCATGCCCTTTGAATGGTGGTTCAGTCTCTGTGAGCCCCCTTGGACCTAGGTTAGTTGTCTGTGTTGGTCTTCTTGTCCCCTCCGGGTCTTTCTATCCTTCCCCCCATTCTTCTACAAGATCCCTCACAATCAACCTAATGTTTGATGGTGAGTCTCTGCTTCTGTTTGGATCCGCTGCATGCAGGGTCTCAGAGGACAGTTATGGTATGCTCATGACAGTGGATAAGAAGTCACTTTATGAAAGCTGTGGGTTAGATCACTCATCTACCTGCCACATCCATATATCTACCCATCCATCTGCAAGAAGCATGAACTGAAGGGGTTCTGGGTGCCAGGTTCAAAACTCACTGGTGAACAAGACACACTTCAGCAGCAAGAAGAATATCATATATGAAGATATTCTCCTCATTAAATACAGAGTCAATGGGACTTCACCTTATTTTCCAACCCAAGGGGAGGGGAGGAAACCTGAGGGACTAGCAATATGGGAAAGTAGGAAGGGAAGGAGCAGGTCATAGTAAATATTTATTTCCCCCAGGTATTAATATGGTAGCCTTTGCAATGCCCCACTAGTATTCACTAGAGTTCTGTAAGTCACAAAAAGCTAGATTCTGAATACTCAGCCATTTAATCTTTTTACCTAGAGAAATGGGCAGTTCTATAGAATATTAACATCTACTATATTTGAATGTCACCTCTAAGACTCATGGTTGACAATGATTTGCTACTGCTACAGTGTTACAGGATGTGGCCTTTGAGAGATAATTCACCTAAAGTCCTAGCCCTTACAAAAGGGTTACTGTCATTCTGGCAAGAGTACAGTTCAACCCCTCTGGTCCTCTCTGTGTCATGGTTGCTCTCTGGCCATGTGATACCTCCAAACCACACGCAGCCCAGCAAGAAAGCCCTCACCAGGTGTGACCCCCTTGACCTTGTGTTTCCCAGGTTCCAGAACTGTAAGAAAAGAACTCTGTCGTCTTTGTGGCTTGCCCAATTTGTGGCATTCTACTATAGTAGCAGACACTGAAAGCATCTCTATGTTGGTGGCCTCACTTTATATGGCATGGTTATGACAGACCCAGATACCACATTTGCACGCAGCACAGAAAGACAGAAAGGTGGGGAAGGAGGTCCCCTTCTGTGCCTTTTATACAGGAAGCCATTTCCTCAGGTTCCCAAGTCAGACCTGCTGGCTAGAGCCACCATGGCTGTCCCTAGCCACAGAGGAGAACAAAGGAACCTATGTGTATCCCACCCAAGGCAAGCAAGTGGAACTGGATGTTAGGTTTCTGCTGTGTCCCATTGGTTGTAGTTTGGATGCAAAATGTCTCCTTCAGGACTCAGATGACCCTTTATTCCATGATGACATAAGAGCTGCTTCTTGGTGTGGGAGAGGGTGAGGCAAGTGGCTCTCTAATGGGGAGCCAAACAGAAGCAGAACCCAGAAAACTGGGCCTCTGGGGCCCATAGGTATAATCAGGTAGGATCAAAGATTAACTAGAAGGAGGCTGAAGAGTAGGTGTGTCCCAGAGGGGCTCAGGGGAAAAATAAAGTGACTAAGAGGCATGCTAAGCCATGTGCTTCAGGCTGCTTTCTATTGCCACAATACACACATGACCAAAATCAACCTGGGGAGTAAAGGTTTACAGTCTGTCATGAAGGGATGTCAAGGCAGGAATCTGGAAACATTAGCTGATGCAGAGGCCATGAGGGGTGCTGCTTACTGGCTTGCTCCTCATGACTTCAGCCTGCTTTCTGATAGAATCCTAGGCCTCTTTTGCAGAGATGGCCGGCCCTCAGTGGACTAGGTCCTCCCACATCTAATGACCAGTCTTATAAATCAGTCTTATAAAGGCATTTTCTCTTGTACTGTATTGTATTTATTATTATAAGAGAAGGAGCCATTTATTGGACTGAAAGGGGAAACTGTAGGGGGAAATAAGATATACCTTAAACTTAAAAGAAAAAAAAAAAGGGAAGAGGATGGGGGGTTGAGGGTGGGAGGGTGGGACTGGAGGGGGAATAGGGAGGGGACTGCGATTGAGATGTAACTTGAAGAAATAAAAAATAAAGGAAAAAAATATTTTAAAAAAAGGCATTTTCTCAGTTGAGATTCCCTCTTCCAAGTTGACAAAAAGACTAACCAGCACATCATACCTCCTCTCTCCCTATCTGGCTCATGTGGTTCCTTGCAGCAGCTGAACCCCAGACCCAAGGACAGGTCGGTTCTTCCACTCTGGCAGCTGAAACTAAGTTCTAGGGAATGAAACCATCTGAAGAACATCTCTCCCTGTGTTTGCTGTTGGAACCTGACATCGCAAACATTATTTAAGTTAAAGATTTTAGGATGAAGGTAGTTCTGGATCATCTTAGAGAGCCTGATTTAATCCCAAGGGTCCCTATGACAGCAAAGTGGAGGAAAGGGAGATCGGGGAGACATTGGAAACATTGCAATGAGAAGATGGGGAGTGGGTTGTGAGCTAAGAGAGATAGATGGCTTTTAGGAACTACAAAAGACGGGAAGGAATAGACTCTTCCATATGGCCTCCAGCACTTTGGCATTTGCAAAGACCTATTTTGGACTTCTGATGTGTGACCAACCAAGAGTGCATAGTGGCTTGTGGCACTAATAGGAAATGAGTTCTGGGTGCTAAAGTTTAAGCTGGTCCACACAGGCAAGGCTGAGATGGCCAGGCAGATGCATGGGGACATGGATCCCTGTGAGGACATGGCCCAGCTGCCCTGTGAGCTAGCGAGGTCTGTACTTTTTTTATGTGCATTCCCCAAATGTCCAGAGTTCTTCCAAGTACACAAGAGCCTCCTGCTTGTAGATAACACACACACACACACACACACACACACACACACACACACACACACACACACACACCTCACTGCTGCCTGTGCTAGAGGGGACACAGGGCTAAGGTGCTGATGGCCAGACTGTTGGATTCAGAGCTCCTGACCGCTCCCCTGGTCAGGCTGATACCGCTCCTGTTTTCCTCTCCCAAAGCATTTTCCTCGCTCTAGTTTTAAATGACTGGCTGGTGAAATTCTCTGTGGCTTCCCTGAGAGGCTTGCTTCATTAAGTCCATTAGCGCTCCCCTCTTTCTCCCCAGCAGGAAATTTTCAAAAGCATTAGTTCAAATGGCAGCCTCCTGCCCTCCAGCCAAGCGTTGACATTCCCCCTTGCTGTGCTGGATCCCTACGCCTCCCTTGGCAGCCAAGACGCCTCAGTTGGCTTCCCTACTGTGGGGGCTTGTTTCTGGTTATGTGTGCCCTTGGGCTTTACAAGGATTGCATTCCTCTGCAGAGGTTGTTCCCTGATTGCTAAGATAATCACTTTCAGAGCCTACAGAGGAAGTGAAAAATACCCAGAGTGAACCAAACCTGGTTTCACCCTCAGCTCAGGAGGCCTCCTTGTTTTATATGAGTTGATTTTGATCACAGAGCGCCATGGGGACCACCAGCCTTCCATTAAGGATCTCATTGGGGGAATCCTGTGTTACAGATCCTAGAGATCTGGTTAGAGCTTCAAGCAGGAACTCCCTGCTGTGGGTACAGTCAAGTACGGATGGGAGGACATATATTTGGTCTTTTGTGAGAACATTTTGCTCTCCAAGTAGCTGGATGAAAAATCAGACTCTGTTTCATTGTTAAGCATCCAGAAGGAATTATTAACTGAATGTAGAAGCAGCATCAGGCAGGATTAAGTACATGGACAATTTGAGGCTCAGAATATTGAAAACGAATGTTCCAAATAATAAGACCATAACAATTCTAAACATGGAAGGCGTCTGATACAACTGTTTATTATTGTTTTATTGTTTGCTTGCTTGCTTGTTTCACACAGAGTCATGTATCTCAGACAGGCCTCAAACTCGCTATTCAGCTGAAGAGGACCCTGAACTTCAGATCTTCCTTCCTTGACCATGCCTGCTCCATGATGGGACTCTAAACCGGGCTTCATGCATGCTCAGCGAATGCTCTGTCGGTTGAGCTGTGTCCTAGGGTTTTTAAAGATTTTCTTATTACTGAACCAGAGCTGTGGACGGTGGGACTTTCACGGAGGGGGGGGCGGGGGGGCTTCCAAGAATCTGTAAGCTGATCATGGATGATGTCAATTAGGAAACCAACAGGCAGCTGAGAAACTAAAACCTGATTCGTTCTAATGAAGATCACGCTACTCACAAAACACTGTAAACAACCAAGACTGTGTTAACAGCAGTGCCAAAGTGTGTGCTCTTTGGAAGTATGTTGTGAAAGAATGCAAAAATGTCATATGTGCTGTCACTGGCTTCTGTAACCTCAGCATACATCATGAATGACTCACCATACTGTTCTGCATGACTTAACTATTGCATGAAAATTCGACAGATGTTCTGCATGGTGCCTACAGGGTTTATCGATGTCTGACAAAACTCTGGTCATCAAATTAACATCATCCACTAGCGCCCTCATTCTAAATTGCTTCCTAGTGTAAGGATTTAGCTCACCATCATGTGTAGGACATGTACCAGACAGGCACCAGGAACAAGGGAATACAATGGAAGGAAAGGGTTTATGTAGTTAAATGAATTTATAAGATAAGGGAAATCTCTGTAGGAAAGATAATATTTGAGTTGGTTCATTATGGTTAAGAGGAAATAGAGCCCAATGGAAAACTGAAAAATAGGGTCAGCTCAGCTGGTAGAGTGCTTACTCAACATGCATGAAGCTCTGGATTTGGTCCCCCCTAATAAATCAGGTATGGTGGCACATACCTGTAACCCCAGAGAGATAGAGGGAGAAAGATCAGAAACTTCAAGGCCACCCTCAGCTACTTAGTGAGTATAGCCTGGGCTACATGCGAACCTTAGCCCCCTCACCCCAAAAACTCAAGATCTTGAGCCACAACCAAAGGAGAGTATACTCTTGACATTTTGGGGTGCATAGAATGCAGTTAGAAAAGGAATTTGAGGTCTTTCTGGAGAGGGCTGTATTGAGGGAGAGGGGGTTTTCCTGCAGGATGTTTGTGGGTCAGTCAAAGTCAGCAATGTTTTGAAACAGTAACTGTCTGCAGAGAAGAGCCAGGGGAGCAGCAGAGAGCTAGTTGCACCAAAGGAGCCCGGAGAAGAGGAGGCGTCCTTGGAAAGAGAGATGGCTGCCTTCCTCCATGACAACCATGCAGCGTCCAAGCATCAGATCATTTCTGGATTGACAATCTGAACTGTTCTAGATGCCTGGTATGAGTAAAGCCTCTCTACTCCTCCCTTTCTCCCCAACACCTGGGGCACTGTGGCCTCTGATGTCCTAGGTTGCAAGCTCAGTGAGGGCAGGGATCAGGTGCCCTGTACACAAGTATCCCATAAGGCTTATTGAGTTACATCATTACAGAGTTTTCCTCTTTTTATTAAATGCACACTTACTGTATTCGGTCCCAGATGGCAAGGATTCAATATGTTCCAAGTGGAGTGTTAGAACTACACAAAAGTTCTTTCTCTGGCCCCTTATGGAAGATCCCCTCCTTCATTCCCATAAAATGCAGCCCACATTCCTTTCTTCTCAGAGGTCAGAGTGACACTGTACACCCACCAATGATGCTAAATCACAGACTCTGTAACCCTACAGGACCTGTGTCCACTGTGCACACAAAAAGATCCCTGCCTTAGAGGACAGATCTACAGCCTCTTGACACAAGTCTCTCTTAGTTCACATTCACAAAATGTCCCAACTCAAAGCAATGAAAACAGCCTACTCTGGTAGGGACCAGGAAGCCTACACTACCTAACTCAGGAACTCCAGGGTCAGACTGTACAGTGAGAACAATGTCTTTAAAAACCCAGTTATGTTATGTGAACATGGTTTTGCTTTAATCCCAGGTGTGGGATATGGGGCTGCTTCAGATTGTCTACAGCAGCAGCAGACTATTTGCCTCGTGTGTGTTCTGGCAGGGGTGGGGTTCTGCCAGCTGAAGGTACTTTAATTCTTGGGACTCTTGAGAGGATATAAAAAGACCATGAGAGACTGAGGCAGAAAGAGAGAGGAGAGAGAGAGAGAGAGAAAGAGAGAGAGAGAGAGAGAGAGAGAGAGGGAGACAGAGAGGAAGACAGAACCCAAGAGAGGGGGCACAGCTGTTCCTCCTGGTGTTGCTAGTTTGTCACACGGTCATGAGAAAAGAGACAATAAGGAGAAATTGGAGATGTCCTGATGAGATAAAGATTGGACTTGCCCCAAGGAACCCAAAGCCCCTAATCAACAGGAAGTAGTCTAAAAAGATCTCAATGCCCCCTCTCTCCATTAACCTTCTGTCTCTCCAACCTGCTGTTGGGGTGTTGGAAGGGATTGGGGTGGAGAAGGGTGGTAGATATAAGAACCCAGTAAAGTAGCTCAAAAAGCCCACCTACAAGCCTGAGTGCTTTTGACTCCTGAATCTGAGTCTACAGCCTATGCCAACCTCACATCTGTCTCTCCTGTCCACTGAGTGCAGGGTGTGTGAGCTTTCTGCAGGCTGCTGAATTAGCAAGGGTGAGAACTCAATATAGATTATTGACTTTGAAAAAAAAATAAAGGTTTTCAAGCAAAATCCATTTTACCCCACTATGGTAATGAGCACAAGATAAGGAATAGCAGTGCCTCGGAAGTCATTTGATGATCTCCTGGTGTCTGCACAAGTGCCAGTCAGTATCACTGTTTGGCTGAGGAGTGAAGTAGTTTCCCATTTGGCCAGCAACGAGGGAGAAGACACTAACTGAACAGCCAACAACTAAACGTCCTGCCATAGGGCCACCTGACACTCAGGCCCCAACATTGGTCATTTTGTTGCTGTTGTTTCTTTTGCAGAGCTTGTAGGTAGGCCTGAAGTGTCTCCATTTACCCCTTGGACAACCCAGAATAAGATGTGTGGGAGGACAGCCACCACTCACAAGTCCCAGGTTTGACTTCCAGATCTCCACTTACAATCCTTAAAGCCAGTGTTGTTTTCCAGGAGGACCTAGTTGTATCGGCACCTAACAGTCGGTTCCACATACTACTTTGGAATGGTGATTGCCTCTTTCTGTTAGTCAGCTAGAACAACATGCTCAAGATAATTAATTTACACAAAAGGTTGTTTTGGCCCACACTCTGACGACTCCAGTACTTGATCAATTGGCCCCATTGCTTTGTGCCCAGGGTGAGGTAGCTCATTGTGGTGGGAGTGTGTATGGTGGAACAAAACATCTCATACCATAGACAGAAAGTGAAGAGAAAGAAGGGACGGATGAATCATTGTGCCCCTTGGAGGTGCCACCTAAGTACCTTCTGTTAAGCCCAGTTTCCTGAGGGCGTTGTGCCTTTGATAAGCACCACCCTGATGACCAATCCTTTCACACACAATATCCAAAGTATAATCACACTGTTTGTGTCCATTTATATGTCTCTGAATCACGCACACTAAGAACATAAATCATCTGTGTTAATGGATTTCTTTTCTGCATAAAGGCTTACTAATAGCAGCTAGTTGATACAGTGGTCATGACTATGTCAGTCACAGAGCCTGTCACAGGGCAGCCATGTCTTCTTTCTAAGCTGAAATTACTATGCTGATGATATGTAGTGCATTGGCTTACAGTTCCTTCCTGACAGCACTCTTCAGCCTGGAGATACTCGACAAATGTTGTGTTTTGCTTCTTTTCTTAAATGAAGCTCGTTTCCCCCTAATATTAAGAGCAGCCCATGAGAGACTGAGGCAGAGAGAGAGAGGAGAGAGAGAGAGAGAGGAAGACAGACACAGAGAGACAGACACAGATACACAGAGAGATTGGCAGTAAGTAAAATTAAAATTAAGAACTGCTTACACACTTCATATACTTTATTAAAACAGTAGACCTTATTTCTTTCTTGATGGAAGATGTTTAGGCTCCTGGAGGAATCAAGCAGTAAGTCTGGAGAGCTTCAATAAGGGCCCCTCCCCCTAGATACATACAGCATAGCTTACCATTGTCACTGTGCTCACCAGAGCGGAAAGTGTCACAACCAGTGAAGCTGTGGAGAGGCACCATTGTTGCCCAGATCCCATGGTCTGCATTCTTGTTCACCCATTTCATTTTGCTTTTACACACATGGTCTCATGCTACAACCCAGGCTGGTCTCTCATTTAGGACAATCTTCCTGGAGTGTGTATGCATTGAGAGGCAGGTTACAATCCTAAGAATTACGATTACAATTGCAAACTACCACAACTACTCTGGCCTCGAGAGTCCTGGGTGTGTGTCTGTGTCTGCATGTGCGTGTGTGTGTGTCTATGTCTGTCTGTCTTTATGTGTATGTATGTATGTCTCTGTCAGTCTCTATATATGTATGTGCCTGTCTGTCTGTCTATGTATCTATATATATGTGTATATCTGTCTGTATGTATGTGAATGTATGTCTCTGTGAGTATGTATGTATGTATGTGTGTGTGTCTGTCTGTATGTCTGTCTGTGTGTGTATGTGTGTCTCTGTATGTGGTGTATGTATGTATATGTGTGCATATGTATGTCTCTAGTTTCATGTGTGCATACGTATGTCTCTAGTTTCATGTGTGCATATGTATGTCTCTAGTTTCATGTGTGCATATGTATGTCTCTAGTTTCATGTGTGCATATGTATGTCTCTAGTTTCATGTGTGTGCATATGTATGTCTCTAGTTTCATGTGTGCATATGTATGTCTCTAGTTTCATGTGTGTGCATATGGAAACTAGAGGTTGGCGGAGGTGTCGTCCTCAATTGTGCTCTACCTTATTTTTCAGTCAGGTCTCTCAATGAACCTCGAGCTCACTGAGTCAGCTGTGCAGCCTGTGAGCTCCTGGGTTGTACCTGTTTCAGCCTCCCAGCACAGCTGACAGGCACGTACCACCATACCCAGCCCCAGCTACCCAGCTTTCACAGGGGTTAGGAATCTGACCTTTACCAAATGAGCCACTCCCCAGCCTCTGGATTTCAATTCAGTGGTGTAAGTTCTATGGCTGGATTATTTTCAGTCCTTTTAAAGCACTTGCACACACACACA
>CAJQZJ010032618.1:2725623-2743993 GCA_907164525.1 Lophiomys imhausi | reverse complement strand
AAGATACTCTTAAAAGTGTGTTGCAAGTTAGTATGAATGTTGAGTCAGATATAGACCTTTAAAATCATGGAGATGGTTAGATAGTAGAATGTTAAAGTCAGGGGCCAAATATGTATAAACTGGACATTGGGAAGGTATACTGGGCCATTTAACTCTCATAAATGTGGCATATTTATATCTGTTGTTTTGTATAATACTTACTGTTATAAGAGAAGGAACCATCTGTTGGACTGAAAGGGGAAACTTCTGGGGGGAAGAGGGTGGAAGGGCGGGATAGGAAGGGGGAATAGGGAGGGGTTTGTGACTGAGATGTAACTTGAAGAAAAAAAATAAAGTATTTAAAAAAAAAAAGAATTACTAGGCTGAGCAGTGAGCTCCCTTCCCTTTCCCCCAAGTGGTGGAGGAACTGAGCACCAAGCAGGACAGTACAGGACCACGTGGCTGGGTGCAGAGAGAGAAACCTTGGGCTCTGGTCAGATCTCGTTATTTTTAGCCAAAGGGAAGCATGGGAGGAGGCTAAGTAGTGGAGTGGGGTTGTTCAACTTGCACAATTTGTTCTTCACACTGTAGGGCTGTTCCCCCTTTCCTACGTTTATTATTTGTTGCTTTTGATGTGTGTAAACACTTTGAAAAACCTCCCCAGTGTTATAACAATTTAATACTTTTATATGGCTATTATCACAACACATATAAGTGAGAGAGTCTAGCGTGGCCATGGTGCGTGGGACAGAATTTTGGAAGTTTGAGGGAAATAAGGCATTTGGTGATAGAGAGGGGAGACTCAGGGTTCAGTCTGCTGTGTACGGTCTTCTATTTCTATTGTCATTACTCCTTTATATGACTGCTGCACCAGCAATCTCTCAGATCCAGAGTCAAGGTAGCTTCACCTGTCTTAGTAATAACACTGATTGGCACAGCAACACAGAGAGAAAGGAGGGGTGGGGAGAGAAATGCTGTCTGGCAGGCAGAGGGAGAGACGATGGTTGGATGGATTGATGGATGGATGGATGGATGGATGGATGAATGAATGAATGGAGGGATGGTTGGATTGTAGAAATAACTAATTAAATTATTTAACAATATTTATATTATTGTTAATTGATTGGTGGCTGTTAATCCTTTACCAGCCATTATAAATGAACATCACATGGATTTTAACAAGCCTTGGCCTGAATTGTGCAATCCTAGCCCATCTAAGCTAGCTCATAATTCTGTACCTAAATATGACCCCATATATACATATGTCCCTTTGGACTGCTATTCTCCAGGCTATGTCATGTTCCAGGCCATGTGGAATGATTTTCTTTTCTCTAACCCGTGGCATGTGTTCTCCTTGCCTGTTCCTGGCTTCTCCTCCCAAGATGCTATCTGTCTCTGAAGTCCACCTTAGTCCTGCCTACCTCTGTCTTTGCCCAGTCTCCAGGCCTCAACAATTTATTCAACCAATCAGAGACATGTAAGTAACAGGCAGCAAGCAGGACCAATTAACATGTAGAGTACTTAACATCACCCCATCAATTCCCTCCTTTTGTCTAATAAAAAGGTTAAATTTTTTAACTCATGTCATGTAGTAAAAGTTACATACATAATGTTTAGCCTATATGTATCAGGAAATCTTGAAGAAGAAAAAAATCATCTATCTTGGTGTGTCTAAAGTTCTGAACCTAAATAATTTCTATCATATCCTATATTTACAAACCTAAAGATTTTATTTAGACTTGAAAATATCTTCTTAAATCCTAAACAACTCAAGTTTAATTGAAAATTTATAACCATTATGCCTTCTACCCCATCAAAGACATAAGAAGGGATAAAGTTATTATTTAAGTGAGTAGGAAGTACAGAAGAGCAGCTTCCAAAAAGAAAAGATGACAGTTTGTTGCCTAGACAGTCCCAAATATCTCTCGATACTGTTGGAGCATCATCTTCAGCCTTCTGGCCAAACACTTCTCATAGACTAAATTGTGCAGCAGGAAATAATAAGGATTTTCCCATTCTGTCTCTGTTGAATCAGGACATCGACTTACTTGCATTGAAGCTCTGGTCCATCTTTGGACTGTATATAGTCTGTTGAGAGAGCAGGGACATTTTTTCCCAGTAGGAATTATCTCCTGATGGGAGATTTCTTTTTGATGCTCATTGTCTTCTTCAAAGTCAAATGGGAGCTGTCAGGAACTGACTGTCTTAAGTCAAACAATTCTTTTTTTTTTTTTTTTTTTTTTTTAGATTTATTTATTATGTATACAGTGTTCTGTCTGCAGGTATATCTGCAGGCCAGAAGAGGGCACCAGATTTCATTATGGATGGTTGTGAGCCACCATGTGGTTGCTGGGAATTGAACTCATGACCTCTGGAAGAGCAGCCAGTGCTCTTAACTGCTGAGCCATCTCTCCAGCCCCAAGTCAAACAATTCTTAAAATAGTAAAAACATCTTTAAATGCCATTTTCTGTATGCCTCTGAGGGTTTTGAAGACATCTACTATTTTATTTATAAATCTATCTATCATCTATCTATCTTTGAACAAGCAAACTGTATATTTTTATCCATTTATTATCTGTTTAACCTAGTATTTGACATGACCAGGAGCTTGACTGGCCAGTCAATTTGTATTATCCAGACTCCTAAATAGATAGCAATAGCAATAGCAACCCATAAAAGGATTGGAAGTGAACCTGTACTTTTAAATGAGAGTTGTATAGGCACAATACCTTACATAAGAGTTGAAATATACATTATATATATATATATGTGTGTGTGTGTGTGTGTGTGTGTGTGTGTGTGTGTGTGTGTGTGGTGTGTGTGTGGTGTGTGTGTGTGTGTCACAATATAAAATTCTATACCAATGTGTCAAAAGATAACCTTATTTTGAGAATAACAATAGTTATAAGTTTCAGAGCAGATTCAATGATCTACCCTTATATCTTATCATTTCTATATTATATACATATATTCCTCTTCTTTTCTTTTCAAGTCTTTCCCCCCTATATAAGAGAGAAAGGATAGAGAAAAAAAAAAAGAAAAAGTCCTTGAATCTAATCTCCTATACCTTGTTTAACAAGACCACATAACAATTTGTAAACATTCTCCCTAACCAACATCTATAAACCATCAAATGACCAAAAAATCATCTACTCCACTTTTGGGAATGGGACATCGCTCTCTGAAAATTGCTTCCTGCTGAATTGGGACATAGAAAATCTGTTTGGGGGTCCCAAATAAAATGGAAAAAAATGGTTAATCAATTTAATAGTAACATTTGTTGTCCAGTCTCTATGTGCTCAGCAATTTGAATGTCCTGAGCAATTTGTAATCTGAAGATGGACTTTGGGTAGGAAAGTTCAGGGCTTTATTGAAGTCCTGTCTGGAACAGTTTTTGAGGCTGGGCCATCTCAGCAAGCTGTTTGAAGTTGTTCTGGATGCAGATTTTTAGGAAACAGCTATTGAGGCAGTCTACGAGGCTGGATCATTTGGGTTACTTGTCTTATCTTCTTTGGACTCTGGTCTTGTTGTTCTGAAAATATATAATTTCTCACAAGTAACATATAGTTCTGCAATTACCAAAATGCCTTGGATGGGCAGGATGCACAATCAATTAAGGAATATTTTCTGTTCTTTGAACAGCAGAAAGGCATTTGCAAGTCTCCATTCATGCCATATAAAAACTTGGCATGTAATAGTATTATATACATATGCTATATATAATCTATTTTAAATTGAAAATTTAGCATAAGACTGTATGGAGTTTAAGTATTCTCCTCTACAGTTGACATAAATTTACTAATTGATTAAAACAAGTTGATTCTGTGTTGTTCTGGCTTTTTGTAGATTAGGTTGGCCTCAAACTCAAAAGGAACCTATCTGTCTTTGCCTTTGTCTCCCATGTTTTGGGATCAAAGTTATGCATTTACATATTTCTTCTTTCCTTTTCTCCTTTCTTTGGAGATTTAATTTCTATGTGGATATGTCTATCCTTATTGAGACAGGGTTTCTCTTTGTAGCTTGGGCTGTCTTGATTTTCTCTATAGAGCTCTGTAGATTAGATTGGCCTCGAACACACAAGGAACCTGTTTTTTTCCTTATATCCCAAGTTTTGAGATCAAGGTATGAATTTAAATAATTGAATAACCCTTATTAAACAATCACATTAATTAAACCATTTTGTATTAATTTGCATTCCAATTCTCCCATGGAAGCCCCATTCTTAAGGAGATTGGTGTAGAATACCATGATGTGTAATTTTATGTTAGCTTTTCTTAACTGTTCACTGTGGAAACCATGCAGTTTGCATGTTCTTCCCCAGTCTAACTCTGAGTCCTTACATTGGTTAACAGAATCTCTCTCTCTCTCTCTCTCTCTCTCTCTCTCTCTCTCTCTCTCTCTCTCTCCCTCTCTCCCTGAGACAGGATTTCTCTGTGTATCCTTGTCCTAGACTCACTTTGTAGACCAGGCTAGCCTTGGACTCTCAGAGATTAGCCTGCCTCTGCCTCCCAAGTGCTGGGATTAAAGGTGTGCACCACCATACCCAGCAATTAACAGATCTCTTTTAGGAGCAAAATGTCTCTTGAAACCAGTTCTCCAGTGGGAGCCCCACACCTAAGGAGACTGGCTTGTGAGCCCTTTCTCTTTATGTAAATTTAAGATTATGTGTATTTATCCATTAGATCAATAAGGACATTATTAATCTTAACATTAAGAAAAAAATGTGTAATTTTTGAATTCTAGACTGTCTTTAGCAAACAGCCTTATCTCCTCAGCAGAGTTCCAGCCCTGCATTCATTGTTTAAACCAGGCTGGTCTAGAATCCAGAGATCTGCCTGTTTCTTCCTCTAGTGTGATGGGATTAAGGGTGTGTGCCAGTACCACCCTGGTCAAATATTTCACTTAAGTCCCAGATATTAGTAACTCTGTAACCCAGAGTTACTATGTTGAACTGTAGTGACAATTTGAAATCTGCCCAAAATCTTCAAAAATCTCTTATGTTTTAGCAATGTCAAACCAGAAAAGTATCCTTTCTATATCCCAATATAGGAAAATCAAAGACATCTAAACAAAAATCAAGCAAAGAAACATTCCAAAAGCCTTGGCATGTCTAACCATGCCATCCCATGCTGCAATTAAAACTTTGTTTATTATTCCTTGAAATGTACTTGTGACTGTATTTCACTGGTGGGCCTAACCCAGAAAGCCCTGACAAGCACCTAGTAGCCAGGGAGCTCTGAGCTCCAGCCACCATCAATTTTGTATTATCTACTGGGAAGGGCCTTCCTCCTTCCTCCATTATCATTGTTGGCAATTTAGCATTCCATCTGTAAATTCTTTCCTTTAAGCCTATCCTAGTCTGAACTTTCTCAAAAAGATACACAGAACCACAATTGTCAGGATAAAAATCATTTGCATGCTAAGAAGAACAAACTCAATTGGAACACAAATGTATTGAGGCATTATGAATTCCTCCATTTTTAATCTAGGTGATTAATTCCTCCCTCAAGTTCTGTTTAGAAGGCTGCTTGTTTTTTAGTACATAGGGAGAGCTAAGCTTTCCACTTTTGCTGCAAGGCAGTAGCTTTTGTTCAGGAAGCCGCTCCTTTGAAATGTATTCAGTTCAGCTCCCTGCTCTTTGGCTAGGAAACTACCTTTTACCTGGGCCTTCTCAGGCTGTAAGCATGGATTCTAAGCCTCACATTAGGTGCCATTGGATGGATGGATTGACAGGGTGAAGGTAAGGAGTTTGGAAATGCCAATATAGCTACACCATATTCTACAGAATTTTTGTGACAGGTTTTCAACATTTGGAGGTAATGCTAAGCATTTTTTCCAGCCTCCTTCCTTATGCATGTCAAATACTGGTGAGCTACTATGTGTGAGTCACTGTCATAGACACAGGGGTCCATGTAAAATGAACATGTGTAAATCACACAAAGGTCAGGAAAGCCTTGTCTTAATGATGTTTACAGTCAGTGATGAAGCAGACCCAAAATGCAACTCATCCCAATTTTAGGAAGTATTATGATTATAAGTGAGGTGTGGATTAAGTGTCATCAAGGTTGAGAGATTGTAAATGTTGGCCTTCCTGGTCAGATGGGAAGGTGTCCAAGAAACCCACAACTCCAAAGCCCAGGAACTACACAGCTCTGAGGTGGGAGTCTGGAGCCCCTGGAGTGATGAACCCAGATGTTGGATTATGTCCCTGAGCTTGGCCATAAATTAGACAGGTTCTGCCGTTCAACTGCTCAGCATCCCTAGCTTGCCCCTGACCTTGAAATGGCCCATGCTGTGCTGTCTTCTCATGCCTGTGTCAGTCCAGATGCAGGTCTGTGGGGGTCAGAGCTAATCTCACCTGGCTCGGTTTTTACCGGGTACTTCCATCCCATGGCCTGTGGGTCACATGAAGCCCAGAATAGCTGTGAATATAGTCCAACACAAATCATACAGTGACTTAAAATATTACAAGTTTTGGGGCAATACGGTTAGGTTTTTGGGTTCTTTGGGGTTTTTGTTTGTTTTTACTCAATTCTATGATTCTTAAGCATGAACTGCCAAAATGTGAATGAACTGCCATTTTGAATCCGACCAACAGATTCCTGGCAGGAAGTGAGGAGGTCTGTCCCTTCTGTCTCATGCTCAGACATGCCTATTTCTCCTTTAATGATCAGAATTGCCTCTATAAATATTCTAAGAATAAAACCAATATAAGTAAGCAGAGACAGCATATGTGACAGTATCTGTGGTCACAACTGTAATCTACTTACAGATACTTATTATTCTTATTCAGTAAAGTTTAAAAAATTTTGTTTTCAAACTGGATGAATACATTTGCTGTTGCTAGGTGTGGTGGCACACACCTTTAATCCCAGCACAATCCCAGACAGAGACCTGAGGATCTCTGAGTTTGAGACTGGTCTACAAAGCTAGTTCAGGACATCCAGGATAATGCAGAGGAACCCTGTTTCAAAAAACAAAAACTAGATAGATAGATAGATAGATAGATAGATAGATAGATAGACAGACAGACTGATAGATCTAACTCTGACTGAATCTAAAGCTGGCACTTGCTATGCATAGTGATGGTCTTTGTGAAGTTTTCCACTCTAATTCCCTATGAAAGTAAGACCTTCAAACCTTCTATTGAAATTTCAGATAATGTGATGTTATCTCCAGGGCACAGACACTATGAGAATAGTAGGCCCAAGACAGTACTGATCATCTGAGGAGTTCATGAAAGCCATTCCATTTTACTACTGGTAGAAAAGAGAATTACTGCTGTGTATGCATCAAACTTAACAAACATAAACACCTCATCCTTTCTCTTTTTCCTTAATATTGTCAATAATCTAAAATCAGAAAAGAGAAACCGTAGCCTTGGTTTGTGGTTTGGGTTCCCTTCCAGTGTTTTTGCTTGAGCCAAGGCTACTATAGACGATAGCTGCTGGCAGTTTAGTGTGCCCAGGGCGCTCTCTCTCTCTCTCTCTCTCTCTCTCTCTCTCTCTCTCACTCTGTCTCTCTGTCCCTGTCTCTCTCAGTCCTGTGGATGGAACTGAGAGTCTTACACACACTAGGCAAGTGATTTACACTGAGCCACATTATACACCCAGGTGTCTTGGGGCTTATTCCCTAAGGTCCCAATTATTGTTTGTTTTAGTCAGTTGCTTGGTTCTTAGAGCAGACTACAAAGTAGAATCACCTAGAGAGCTATTAAAGCATGACATCATCAACACAGGACTTCCTGTATGTCAGTCACCCACAGGGTTTGTTTATGCTTTTGTTTGCTTGTTTTTGCCGTGGGGGACTGGAACCCAGGGCCTCTCACATTCTAGGTAAGAGCTTGCCCACTGAGTTTGATTCCAGGCCTGTGGTAGGTATCTTTCAGAGCTATTTAAATCATTCTGATATATAGACAAACCTGGGCTCAGTATGGATAGATATGAGTTTAAATTCTAATCCTGATGGTCACCCGTCAGCAAAAGAATCTAGAGAAAATAATGCTTCTGCACTCCAGCCTCTTGGATTGTAAAATGAGGATAATAAACAAAGTTTCTGAGATTTACAATAATATATGTTTATTATCACATAGCAACAAAGCCTGGGATATAGTAGGCACTCCAAATGGCTGCCATCATTGTTGGCTGGTGTTACGTAAGTGTAAAGAATTAGACTAGGAGATGAGACAAAAACAAAGAAGACAATGACTTCTAAAATTTTGTTCTTGTGTAAGTGAATAGTGAATGGAAGGGCCATTATTCATCCATATAGTTTAAAATATAGGATGTGCAAGCTACAAGGAAAGCATTTGAGTTTCACTTGGAAGGAGTTGAGTTGGACATGAAGGTTAGATCTGTGTGTGAAGTGTCCACTGGGCAGATTTAGAGATGGGAAAAAAGTCCAAGGAGAGCTGGAACAGGTTTTCCATGAATCTGCAAACCTCCCAACATGTCTCTGAGCAAGAGTTGCAAAGCTGAAGGAATCAAAAGGACGATTAATCTGTCGAGCCTCCTCTTGGCTTCAGCCACTTTGTGCACTGTAATAACGCACAAATAATTACAGTGTGTCTGCTGCAGTAATAACAGCCTGACATTAGAAAGATGGTTTGAAGCCTTGAGGAACTAAACTTTTATTCTCTGCCTTCACCCAGCTCTCTGGGGTAGGATTTTTACCATTTGCTAGAATTGGGTCTCTTGAGATGGTGACACTCTAGGCTGTATTCATCTGGTAGCTTGAGGCTGAAGCACAAGCTTGGGTGTCTGCCTCTTGGTCTCACTTCCTTCATATCTTGGCTTGTTGTGGGTCCAAGGTTGGACACTTTTGGAGAAAGCATTTTTTTTGGTTTTCTTTCTCTGTAATTGTCCCCTTTGGGGTCATCTAATGTGACCCCAAAACTGAGTTCCTTTCTTCTGAGGATCACCAAACCTGATAAGGGCTCAGGGTTATGTTTTCCTTGGGACTTGCTGGCCTGAGATGAAGCTGTGGTGCTTTTGTGTGCACTTGGTTGCCAGAGTCATTCATTAGTGGGTCTCCCTTCAGTCCCAGGCCTTTCCCTTCATGCCTGCTGCTTCCTAGTCTATGACTTCATATCTGAGCCACACCGCAGATGGCCTATATTCTCCCTCGTGATCCCTCTGACCCTGCAACAGAAGCCTCCAGGCATGGGAGTCATTTTTAGGTCATCAGCCCCTACAACCTGCCTCTGTCTGGGTAGTCTGGAAGGAGACATCTTACATCTGCATAGAGTAAGTGGAGCTCATCTGGTGTTTTCACTGTATTGTCTTAGTTCAAATGAGAACCAAAATGGAAGAATATGAAGCAAGGTGCTCTGCATAGTAGCAATGGCTGTCTCAGGGCCTATTCATTCAGCATATCCCAGCAGAGTTCCTGGCAGCCCTGGGTAACATTACTGGGAGTGAACGTACTTCTCAGAGCTTTCATGGTCCCTGCGTCTGTGATCCTGTTTATTAATACTACACACTTGAACCTACTACAGTCTTCTTTGGCTAAATTTATTAATCTCTCAGTCAGGGCTTTTCACCGTCTGTTTCTGGCTGAGCTCTTTGACAGGAAACTGGCTTACACGCCCACAGGAGCCTTCTGGTGTAATGACTGCTCCTAAATCCCACTCCTCCTTCTCCTAGGGTCACACCTCCCTCTGGCTCTCCTTCCTGGTCTTCAACTATAAGGTCCTTGTGATTATGTTTTGCCTCTTTCCTTGGGTGATCAGGGTTATCTTCCTACTCAGGATCCTTAAACTGACTGTGTCGTAAAGTCACCTTACATGATACAGATTCCAGAGTTTAAGATGAGTCTGGGAGACATGGTTCCTCTACCCCACACTCCAGCATCCATTCATGTTCATGCTGTGAGCAGCAGACTTCACTGATAGGAGGAAATATGACACTTCAAAAGTCATAAACAATTATAATTTAAATGGATTCCCAGGCATCACCCGTGCCCACACCAACATGGAAAAAGTTCCTTGAATATTTCACTCTAACATCCCCAACACCTCCTACCACTCCACACCTTCCTCTAACACAAGTCATTTCTTTTTCCTCCCTACTCTCCAACCTTTCCAGTTCCCTTCCCTACAAACTTTTAATTCCTCTCGTCAATTTTTCAAAATAGTTAATTTTCTCTAGGGCCCACTTCCAAACTCAGCTCCCTGAGGACCTCGCAGTCAGTGAGATACATCCTTCTTAGAAATTGCTTTTCATTGTAAGTCCCAATATTTCCACATTGTAGTCAAATCATAACACACCAGCTTACCACAGGTTTGAATATGTGCTCTACCTGTTCCTTAGACACACATATAGAGAGAATGTCTCCAGAATGTAGCTGGAAGGTTTTGCTGACACCTTTTCTTCTCCCAAGTTTAAATGAGAGAGAGAGAGAGAGAGAGAGAGGGAGAGAGAGGGAGAGAGATTCATGCTGAAGTGAGCCATGCTAACGTGTGGAACTCTTCAAGACTGGTAAGAAGCTGCCAATTGCAACACTGCATCATAGTCACATACCAACCCTCACTGGAAAATTGGAACCCAGAAGTTGGAGTCTGAGTTTTATTCAGTGTTGTGGACCCAACTCCTTAGCATGGTATCTAAGCATTACAGATTGTTGTTACATTTTCAGTGATATAATTAACAGTGGTGAGATTTGCCATTCATAAATGCACATTATACAGTGTCGGCTCACATGTATTCTTTTTCTCTAATTCAGAACGGACACTGTCCTTTCCTGACACACAGGGAGTGGACTGGGCTCTCCACAACAAAGTGAGAGCTGGCTTAAAGGGAGCTGACTGATGTAACAGAGAAAAACTCACCACTGGGTGTATTATGGGAGTGGGATGATGATGCTGTGCAGAAGTGGTAACATCTGCACCAAACAGGCTTTCAAACTGGGAAGCAATCAGATTTACAGCAGTGTGTTAATCTTCACTCTGCTCCTGAGTTAGAGGTGCCTGGCCTCCTTGGTGACGCTCATCAAACAAGAGCTGCAAGGGGCTGCAGTCCTGGAGGAGGTCCAGAGGAGGCAGGGATCTAGTCATACTCCTGGGTGGGTAAGTTTTACATTGTTTCATATAGTTGGCAATTAGAACTCCTCTCCTACAAATACGTTGTTGACCACAGGCTAAAGCTTTCCCTTCAGCCCTTTTGTCCTAATTTTAACCCCCCAAGACACCTGGGCAAATGCCCGTCTAGCCCGGAAACAATGGAGATGGCCCTAGTGTGCTGTCATTTAAGGGCAAAGCCATCTGTTAGACTCTCCAGACTTTCTTCCCCCACTGAGTCCTCTGAATTTTCAACATCAAACAACAGCTCAGGTCATAGGCAGGGTGGGACCTCTGTGCAGCATTGCTCAAGGCTTCTTACCAAACACAGCCTTGGGGAGAAGTTGGGAGATCTTGACACTGTTATGGTTCTCAGCAGATGCTGGCTGGGTGCCACTTCTGATCACCCTTGGGATCAGGCAATCATGGTTACAGACTTGTGTCCTGCAAGAAGAGGAGGAGGGGACTCTGTCCTTATGCTTTTCTCTTCCCCATGGCTTCTGGTGAAAGAGTTCTCTCCCAGACAGTTGTAAATAGACTGTGAGAGTTCAGTTATCATTAAAACTAGTTCATGCCACTGCCTCTACTCCCTAAGGGCGACTTAAACACCCACCTGGAGAATTAAGGTCATATATAGGAAATGCAGTCATTTCCTACAGCCATGACAAACAACTGCTAAAAGACCTACATCATTTGGGTTTCGAGGTTGAATTCCGGAATGGACAAGAAGATACTTCCTCATGACTCAGGCAGAAAAGCTATGGCCCAAGGCATTTAAATGATGTCACCAGATCAACAGTCTTAAAGTGCTTTGCTACAAAATAAGACAAAAGACAAGATTAGTGACTTAATGAAGTTCTATCATCCAAACGACCTTATATTCACCACCCAAGACAAAATGGCCAGCCTGCTCATGGTGCTTTGGTTTAAAGATAGTCACAAGCCTCCTTTCCCCTTGTACTTACTATTCTAATTCCCAAGCTTCTTCAGTGGAGGCCAGTGAGGACAGACTCAAAGCTGGCTCCCACTCTTCCCAACATGACCCTACAGTCTTTGGCCATTTCCTTATCTGGAATGAGGTGGTGCTCTGTATATGTTCTGTCCAAGACTTCAGTCAAGTTCCCCCCCCCCCCGCCATTTGGTTGGTTTTTAAGAATAAGAACTCCAGCTTACTCTAATAGGAAGTGTCATTTCAGAACCCCAGTCTGGGCACTAAGGAGATGATAGGGACCAAGGCTGGTGACTGTATCCATGGGCGCATGCATACAAAATAAGGTTTCACATTGTTTTCCAGGCTAGCCTGGAACCACTGTGTGACCCAGGCTTCCTTCAAATTTTCACCAGTCCTACCTTGGACTCCAGAGTGCTGGGATTGTCCTTGTGGGCCATCATGCCCAGCTCACATTTTTTTGGAACGATAAAAATTCTTCATTTATTCCTACTGACTGTTTCTATTCAAATACCAAGACTACTATACTAACTAGCTTTGTGTCAACTTGACCCAGCTTTAGTCATCTGAAAGAGGGGTACCTCAACTGAGAAAATGTCTCCATAAGGCACAGATGTAAGGCATTTTATTAATCAGTGATTGATCTGGGTCAGTCCATCCCACTGTGGGTGGTGCTGTCCCTGGGGTGGTGGTCCTGGGCTCTATAAGAAAGCAGACTGAGCGAGTCATGATGAGCAAGCCAGTAAGCAGCACTCCTCCATGGCCTCTGCATCAGCTCTTGCCTCCAGGTTTCTGCCCTGCTTGAGTTCCTGTCTTGGTTTTTGGTTTCCTCCATTAATGGATTGCCATGTGGAAGAATAACCCAAATAAACCTCCTCAACTTGCTTTTGGCCATGGTATTTTATGGCAGCAATAGAAACCCTAACAAGACAACCACACCCACCAAAAGTCTTTTCTTCCATGGTAAGAAATTAATGTCTGAGGGGACAAAGGATTATAGGGTAAATGTGATAGAACTAGGTAGCACAAGCTCTTTGCCACATTACCTGAAGTCCAGTCTCAGAGGAACAATTCTGTCCCAGCAATGACAGTTACTGAAAACATTGAGGTCAGTTTTGCATGTGTTGTGTACTATCTCCATTCTCTGACTTTACATGCAGTGGTCCTATGTTCACAGGGGACAACTGTCTTGACTCATTCATGACATTTGATCCATGGTCTCAGAGTTAATGCCTGCAAATCGCTCAGGGGACCATATGCCTGGTTCCTTGTATGTTAATGGCAGCTTGTGTCTTTTATTATGAACGTCATTTTGCTGGGTATGAGTTCTTGGCTTACATTTTCTTTTATGGAGTGTCCTAAATATGTCATTTAATTTTGTTATATCTGTCTAGAGGTCTGCAGACAACATCCTTTCCCGTTCCTTATAAGGCACATTAGGACACTGTTGCTTGTGTTTACTTGTTCTGGTACTTTTCCTGGTCCAGACTTCTTATTTTTTTTTTCTTCACTGAGTTTTCATTCAATCATCTCACCTCTGTGTTCTACACTTCTAATGTGTTCTCTTATGTCTTGCATTATTTCATTAGTGTGTTTTAGCTTCTTCCTAATAATGTCATAGCTTTCACTTATTTTAAGTAAGCAAGCTGGGCATGTAGTGGCTCACACTTGTAATCCCAATATTTTGAAGATGGAAACAGAAGGTCCAGGAACTCAGAGTTATCCTCAGCTATATAGAGAATTTGAGACCAGCCTGGGCTACCTAAATGAGTGATTGTCTCAAAAAGACAAAAAGGGTAAATAAATAACAAAGACACCATGTTTCATTTTAATGGTATTTGTATGTAAAATAATTTTGTGTGTGACTTGATCTCAGTTACTTTGTGTTGATCAATTTTATTTGAAATTATTTCAGGATAGCTTATATAACACCTGTGATGGTTTTCAGAATCAAAATAGAGTTAACTCTAGAAGAACCTGAAGCAAGGAGGTCATAGTGAAGTATTCTCGTACACAATGACTTGATAACTGCCTCAATGACCCTGTCAGAACCACAGTCCTTCACAAAGGCCACCAAATGCTTGAAAATATGTCTTTGTGAGAACCCAGACTCAATAACTGTTCGATATTGGACTGGTATCCCCTTGTCATTAGTCCTCATGATCAAGGGCTATTGCTATAAATAAACATAATCCTTCTCCTTTTTGCCTTTAAAAGTTCTCCTATCCTCAACCTTCTTGAGGCACAAGTATTCCTGCTGCAATGTTCTGCTACTCTCAAATAAATGCCATTATTCTTTAGACAAGCCATCTGACTATTAGCTAGGTTGAAACATCACAGATAGTTCTCTCTGTTTGTGTTTGTATTCATGCGCTTATTTTTACATGTGTATGTAGTGTGCACATGTGTATATGTGTATGTTTGCAGTAGTGTGCATGTGTGTATATGTGTGTGTTCCGATATGTGTGTACTCATATGTGTGCACATGCATGTTGAGGCCCCAAGTTAACTCTGGGTATCTTCCTTCATCATTCTCTGCCTTTCATATCTCACTGAACCTGGAGCTCATTCTCTCTGGTAGTCTGGCTAACCATCTTACTCCAGATATTTTTTATCCTTGACTATTATAATAATAGATTATAGGCGGTGGGTTACCACATCCACCCAGCTTTTATGTGGGTTCTGTGAGTCTGAACTTTGGTCCTCGAAGCAAATGCTTTACCTTCTGAACCAAAGTCCAGCCCCTGTGTGCTTATTTTTCACCGAGTTCTCTCCAAAAACATGATGGTTTGCTTTCTGGGATCCTCTGGCTCTATTTCCCTCTGTATTTGTATTTGTGTCGCTCTATTGACATTGTCTCTCTTGGTCCACTTTGATTCCATGCTCAAAAGTTTCTGCCCAGTGTGGATCTCTCCCCCTTTATATCAAGTAACCTGAGAAATTAATGAAGAATTTTCAGCAAAGAAGGGGCACTGCCTAATGTCTTACTTGAAAGTCCTGCTCTGTTGAACAATGACCGCAGGAGAGAAGGCAAGATAATCGAGGACATTGGGCAGTAAATGCATGCAAAGCTAATACTGACAAACTATATACGAAACCCCAAAGCAGCTGATTAAACAGTCACATAGCTGGTAGGCGGGAGAGATAATCCAGGGCAGTCAATTTCAGAAACTATAGTAATATCTACTTGCTAATGTAAAATTATATAGTTGTATTTGTTTCTCTCTTAACCCAGCTATCACCCAAATAATTGAAACTCTATTATATTATTAGTTTAATAAGCTTTACAGCACAATCCTGATCACTTTTAATCAGTTCTTAACACTATATGCTAGTCTGACTCCCCCTTTGCCAAAATCCCTGAGATACTTGCAATTCAGTTCTTTCCCTGCTCCAGCTGAATATTCCTTATGTTTCCTCAACCTCTGCCTGTGGCTGAATTAATCTCCTACTTCTCCTCTCTAACCCTTCCTCCCCTGGAGGGCAGGAAGTCCAGCCTTATTCTCTCCCCTGCTCAGTGATTGGCTGTAAGCTGTTTTATTTGCATATCAGGGGTCAATTAGGGA
Organism: Lophiomys imhausi; assembly: GCA_907164525.1. NCBI lineage: Eukaryota > Metazoa > Chordata > Mammalia > Rodentia > Muridae > Lophiomys > Lophiomys imhausi. The sequence goes on along the minus strand of CAJQZJ010032618.1, from coordinate 2,728,442 downwards.
ATAGTGCTTATACAGCATTGAGACAGGAGATTCTCAGAACAAGGATGCCACCAGATATGCGGAGGTGGCAGGGGAAGGGATGATGTTACAGGAATCAGTATTAGAACTATAATATTATGCCTACGTGTACCATTTGTAGATGATCAATATTGTGATATGTTTGCACATCATGAGTATGGTGGTTTTAATAAAAATGGTTCTCATAGGCTTATATATTTGAATGCTTAGTCACCAAGGAGTGGAACTATTCAAAAGGATTAAGAAGATTAGAAAGAGTGGCCTTGTTGGAGGAAGTGTGTCATTAGGAGTGGCCTTTGAGGTTTCAAAACCAGACCCCATGTGCTCTCTCTCTCTCTCTCTCTCTCTCTCTCTCTCTCTCTCTCTCTGCTTGATGATCAAGATGTAGCTCTCAGTTACTTCTCCAACACCACACCTGACTGCTACTAGGCTCCCTGACATCATGCTGCCTACTAGGATGATAATGTACTAAACCTCTGAAACTGTAAACAAACTCCCAATTAAATACTTTCTTTTATAAGAATTGCCTTAGTCATGATGTCTCTTCACAGCAACTAAAATGAGCCACAAAGAAACACTTTAACACTTTTAAGCCTCTCTTGCAGCTAGAATTTAGAGAGATGTTACTTGAGTTTCACCAGTCAAATGCATCCAGATTTAGCAAATAATTCAGAATATTCAGTTAATTTTTATTGTATAAATCTTTATTCAGGTATAACTCACATTTATGGGTTATCCTTTGAAAGCACACTGAACAATGATTTTCAATATAAGCAGAGAGTTCTGTGACCATCATTACTCTCTAATTCTGGAATGTTCTTATCTCTTCCAAAAGAAACCTGTGTGCACTAGCAATTATTCTCTATTTTTTTCATTCCTCCAACCCCTGACAAAACTAATCTGTTTTCTCTTCCATGAATCCATTTAGACTCAAATATGTAACCTTTTGCATATAACCTCTTTCACAGAGCATATTTTATAGGATCATTCATATTATTAGTATAAACCATCATATCATTCCTTTTGGGACTGATAATATTCCATTGTATGATGTCATCATTAATTTGTTTGTGTCTACTTGACTGGAATAGGGAAAGTTGAGATATCTCATTAAACACTCTTTCTGGGTATGTCCATGTGGCTATTTCCAGAAGAGATGCACATTTCAGCTGCTAGCCTCAGTGAAGTAGATTTCCTTTCCTCTTAGAAATATGCATCATTTATTAAAACAGAATTCGAGAAAGGGAAGAGATTTGTTGCTTTCTCTGCTTTTCTGCAGAGGTATGACACCTTGCTTCACCTTTTCTACATTCAGATCAGAATACACAGCATCAGGTCACCCAGTTCCTGGGTTTTTGGACATGGGTTGAATTACATCACCAGCTTTTCTGTGTTTCCAAATTGCAGGCAGCAAATTATGAGTTATCAGCTTCCACAATCATGTAAGCCACTCTTTATAATAAATTTCTTATCACATCTTATTGTTCTGTTTCTCTAGAGAACTCTGACTAAAATATATGGACCATTGTTGTAGAAATAAATAATTAACTTATTTGTAGTATTTATATTATAGTTAATTGGTTGGCAGTGTTAATCCTTAATCCACCATTATAAGTGATCACACTGAGACACCTGATGGATTTTAACAAACCTTAGCCTGGATTGTGTAATCTTAGCCCATATAAGCTAGCTTTTAATTATATTCCCCAAATAAAACACCAATATCTACATACATCCCCTTGGGATGTTATTCTTCATGCTATGCCAATGTTCTAGGCCACGTGGTGATATGATTCTTCTATCTCCTCCTTCCTCATCCAGGCTTCTTCTTCCTGTGATCCTCTCTGCTGCTCCAAAACCTTGTGCACCTTAGCCCCACCTTCCTCTCTCTGTCCAGTCACAGGTCTCAGCATTTATTCAACCAATCAACTCCAAATTAGGTAAAACAAGGTTCACACAACAAAGAGCAGCAACCAGATCCTGAGGCCAGTAACTAGCAACAAAATGCAAGCAGCTTTCAAGTTACCTCAACACATTGTATTCTCATTCATCTGGATAGACCATTGTTAATCCATTCATCACCTAGCTTTGAAGGTTTTACAGATAATGCTGCTATGATCATCCATGTATTAGTTTTTGTGTGAACATATTTTTAGTTTTCTTGAGTAAGTTCAATTTTAATGTCAAATAAATTCTATTTAAGCATAACTTTCTCTACAATATTGCATGAGATAAACATACTTATATACCATTTATTGCTTATATAAGCTTCAATTTTAATTTAAAATATATTTTATTTGGCTATTCTACCCAAGTGAGACCCACCCCCGCAAAAAAGTAAAATAATATGAGATACTGCAATGGAAAATTCTATCAATATTTCAGAAGTAAAAAGTCATAATTGTACACAGTCTCTTCTGGGTAGCAGAAGAGGGGATAATACTCTACATTTACAAGGGAAGGATCATCCACATATCAGCACTGCAGAGAAAGGAAATCATGGCTTCATATATCTGGTAAGCACAGATGTAAACCCCACCCCTCAAATATTAAAAACCTGGGTTCAGAAGTCCACTCTGATGATAACAGGAATCTGGGTTCCTCAGACTCAAACCTGATCCCTGAACTCAGATATCCCTAAAAGCATGTGTAAAATGTAAGTATGTTGACATATATGATGAAAGTACAACATTCCAGTGTCGAGGTGTTCTCTACCATTCCAGTGTAGAGGTGTTCTCTACCATTCCAGTGTCGAGGTGTTCTCTACCATTCCAGTGTCCAGGTGTTCTCTACCATTCCAG
>CAJQZJ010032618.1:2704460-2725430 GCA_907164525.1 Lophiomys imhausi | reverse complement strand
CAGATGTTCTCTACCATTCCAGTGTCCAGGTGTTCTCTACCATTCTAGTGTCCAGATGTTCTTCAACATTTCAGTGTCCAGATGTTCTCTACCATTCCAGTGTCCAGATGTTCTTCTGCCATTCCAGTGTCCAGATGTTCTCTGCCATTCCAGTGTCCAGATGCTGTCCTTAGGTTAAGCTGCAGAGAGTGAAACAGAGACCAGATTATTTTCACTACTTTGTAGAATATTTTTATGCCAATGGATCTACTTTAAGATCCCTTATGATAAGTAAGGTATAAAACCACAAGTGTGCATGTTTTATTAGAAATATCATATCATAACTTTAATGCCAACATGCATTAGACAGAAGCAGATAGATCTCTGAGAGTCTGAGGACAGCCTGGTCTACATAGTGAGTTTCAGATCAGTCAGGACTGCATAGAAAGACTCTGTCTCAAACAAACAAATAAACAAAAAAGACATTTCTTTAGTCAAGATATCATGAATCATAATTCTCCACACTACTTTGTTTTCATTGGAGACTCACAGTCAAGGAGAGCTGATTTCCCTTGAAAATTTTCCCTACTCCTTGTCTTCTGGAAAATTCCCAGTCCTGTAACTGGTTGTTTCTCACTCCCACTCCCCACTAGAAATACTGGAACCAAATTTATAGCATGCCATCAGAAAATGCATAAAAATGTCATGTTATGTTTTATGCAATAATCTTTCCCTTGAGTCTGTTGTGCTTCTATGTTAGGTTTTCCTATTTTTTCATATTATGTCTATTTTTGTAGGAGAATTAAAGTAATTGACACATGACTGACTATACTCTCAGTAGAGCATCCAGCCTGCATGTTAAAGACAACCCCTGGGCCATGTGAGAGCGCCAGGGCTGAAAGCCATATTTAACTTATACTTCTGAAGGGATGTGTGATGCCACATTCCATACTTAGAATGTGAGACTTATGTTAGAACAGGAAGTTTTGCTATGATTTAAAGTGGGTACCCTTGCTCTGGGTTTTTAACAATTTAAAACTGCTGCCTTCAGAATCAAGGAGTGTACAAAGAAAAATATGGCTAATTAAACTATTTAAATAGTATTTATATTATTATCAATTGATTTGGCAGCCATTAATTCTTATCCAGACATTATAAAAGAGCACACACAGAGACTGCATGGATTTTAACAAGCCTTGGACTGAATTGTGCAATCCTAGCCAATCTATGCTAGCTCATAATTCTATTACCCAAATATGACCCCATATACACATACGTCCCCTTGGAATGCCAGTCTCCACGATATGCCGATGTTCCTGGCCATGTGGAATGAAGTTCTTTTTTCTAACCTATGGCATGTGCCTCCTTCTTCCTGCTCCTGGCTGGAATAAATTCTTCTTCCTGCTGCTGGCTGGAATGCTTGAATCCTCTGTCTAAAGCGCAGGCTTCCTGCTCTAATCCCAGGAAGTCCCACCTTTATCTGTCTTTGCCCAACCTCAGGCCTCGGCATTTTATTTAACCAATCAGATTCAATGTAAGTAACAGACAGCAAGCAGAACCAATTAGTTAACATTTAGAATGCTTAACACTACCCCAACAATTCCCTCCTTTTGTCTAAAAAAAGGCTAAATTTTTTAACTCATAGTAAAAACAATAAGAGCAAATATGAAACAATCAAGAAAACCATATATAAACAAGTTACAGACATAATGTTAAGCGTATTTGTATCAGGAAATCTTGAAGAAGAAAAAATCATCTATCTATCTGAACCTAAATAATTTCTATCATATCCTATATTTATAAACCTAACGATTTTATTTAGACATGAAAATATCCTTTTAAATTCTAAACAACTCAAGTTCAATTGAAATCTTATAACTATTATGCCTTCAACCCCATCAAATACATAAGAAGGGATAAAGTTATTATTTGAGTGAGTAGGAAGCACAGAAGAACAGCTTCCAAAAAGAAAAAATGACAGTTTGCTGCCTAGACAGTCCCAAATATCTCTTTATATTGTTGGAACATCATCTTCAGCCTAGTGGCCAAGCACTTTTCACAGACTAAATTGTGCAGCAGGAAATAAGGATTTTCCCATTCTGTCTCTGCAGAATCAGGACATCGACTTACCTGCATTTAAGCTCTGGTACATCTTTCGACTTATATAGTCTGTTGAGAGGGGCATTTTTGCCCAATAGGAATTATCTCCTGATGGGAGATTTCTTTTTGAGGAATCATCTCCTGATGGGAGATTTCTTTTTGATGCTCATTGTCTTCTTCCAAGTCAAATGGGAGCTGTCAGGAGCTAACTGTCTTAAGTCAAACAATTCTTTTTTTATATATAATAATTTGTTTTTTATTTCTTCAAGTTACACCTCAATCACAATCCCCTCCCTACTCCCCCCTCCAGTCTCACCCTTCCACCCTCCTCCAACTCAACCCCCCCACCCTCTTTCCTTTTTTTTTTTTTTTTTTTTAGTTTAAGGTATTTCTTTTTTCCCCCCAACAGCTCTCCCTTTCAGTCCAACAAATGGTTCTTTTTCTTATAACTATAAATATAATACAAAACAACAGAAATAAATAGGCCACAATTATAAGAGTTATATGGCTTAGCATACATTCCCAATGTCCAGTCCATATGTATTTGGCACCTGACTTTAACATTCTACTATCTAACCATCTCCATGAGTTTAAAGTTCTATATCTAACTCAGCTTCATACTAACTTGCCTCACAATTTTAAAAATATCTTCTTAGATCTAGAACACCCTCTTGATTCCTAAACAACTCAAAATTTAACTATGAGACTCTAGCTATCTAATCTTCAACCACCTCAGAGACCTGAGAGAGATAAATACATCTGATTATATAGGAAGTGCAGGGCCTGCAGCTTCCAAAACTAAAAAATGACATACCAGTGGCTGCCTGGACAGTTCCCATTTTCTCTCCATACATTACAGCATCAATCTTCAGACATTTGGCCCCATTTCTCTGACAGACATTGATTGTAGAGCAGGAATTATGAAGGACTTACCTACCCTGTCTTGGAAGAGCTAGGCTGTCGACTTATCTGCTTCCAAGTTTTGTCCTTTTTTGGACAGAAGTCTGTCTACAGTTGAAGCAAGGGGTTTTTCTTGCCAAGAGAAAGGCTTACCACCAATTCAATCATCTCCCACTGGAGATTCTTCGATGCTCATCTTCTACTTGGAGTAGAATAGGGGGTGCTGTCAGGAGCTGACATGTCTCGATATCAAAAAATCTTAAGTTAAGAAAAATCTTTGAATGCCATATTCTGCAGATCTCTTGAGGTTTTTGAAGATGCCCTATCTATCTCTTATATTTAGATAAGCAAATATTGCTTGTCTCTTAGCAACTTGATTTCTGAGTAGCTTAGAAAATAACTGTGATAGACTGTCATAGTAACTAACAAAATGACACGTTTGCATGACTATTAGTTTGCATTTCTTAATTATTCTAAACAGTTTATGACAGTTGGTAGCAAGAAGCCAAAACTTGACATTTCATGTTTAAGCATTACTAGGAAACATACCTTTAAGAAGCGTTACCCTTAATTTTACATCAATATACAAGGGTCAATACCAATGTGGCCAAATATAATAATAATTTTGTATCAGTATACAAAGGCATAAGGCCATATTCAATAATCTGTCCTTTTTTCTTGATCTTTCCTATACTATGTCTATGTCCCATTTTTCTCAAGTCCGTTCACTCCTACATAGGAGAGAAAGAAGGATACAGAAAAGAAAAAGAGAGAAGTCCCTGGGTCTAACTTCCAAAACCCATTTAGCAAGACCATTTAACAGCTTGTAGTCTTTTCCCCTAAATAACAAAATTTTCTATTATTTATCAAATAACCAAAGTGGGGGAACACCCTCCCCACCTTCTGGGGATGGGACGTTGTTCTCTTAAAATGACTTCCTGCTGATTTGGGACGTAGTAAACCTGTTTGGGGCCCAAATAAGAATGGAAAAAATGGTTAAAAATATTAATGGAATCATTTGATGTTCAGTCCTTTTGTGCTCAGCTATTTAGATGTTCTAAGAAGTTCATAGACAGAAGCTGATCTTAAGAGCTTTACTGAAGTTCTGGCTGGAGTAGTCTGTGGAGCTGAACGATCTTAGCGATTTTGAGTTGTTGTGGTTATAGACTTTTCAGGAAACTGCTATTGAGGAAGTCTGCAAGGCTGGATCATCTTGGCCACTCGTCTTCTTTGGTGTCTGATGTTTTCTGCTGAGGTTTCCGTTGTCCAGTTGTCCCTGGATTCCTTGAATGGATGCTTTAAATCTCCTGAAAAGATAAGAACAGAGCCCTGCCCTAATCCTAACTCTGAGACAATTACCTTTTTTTTTTTTTTTGAGGGAGGTCAGGTAATATTTTTCCTGGAACAAATTTGGTTTTTTGACAATATATAAAGTATTACCTTTCAATCCGGATTAAAGAAGAAATTATTTTGATATTTTGGTGCTAAACAAACATTTAGTGTATATATTTTGAGATCTCAAAGGACAATTTATTTGAATTTCAGCCTGCCTTTTGTAAGTAGCTTTTAAACTTAAATCCTTCCAAATCCTATGTGCCTGTCTCTCCATTCTAAGTTTTGGGATCAAAGACATGTGGTTCCCAACTGATGGGATTAAAGATGTGCTCCTCCAAGCCTGGATCAAAGTTTTTCTCTGTTTAGAGCTTGTTTTGTATCAGGCTGACCTTGAGCTCTGAGATCTGCCTGTTTCTGTCTCTAGTGTGTTGGGATTAAGGGTGTATTCCCCAATGATGGGACTAAGGGTGTGCACCATCACCACCCTGTTTCTTGTAACTCTAGAATTTATAAGACAACTAACTCTATAGTGATCCTCCTGTCTCTGCTGGAGGTAAAGGCATGGGCTAACACCATGCATTATTTTACCTTAGCTCTAAGTTTTTTCAACTCTTGGAGGTTTGTAAAACCAGGTAGAACAGCTGTCACCTTTAATTTATTTACAGTGTTTTAAACCTGTTACCTACTTTTTAATGCCAAACCATGGAAATAGCCTATACCTCTACAAAAAACAAACAAACAAAAAAAAAAACTTTTAAGCTGCTATCAAGTTTGTGTAATCTCTCTAGCCATCTGCAGTCTAACATTCTAATCTGAAATTAAGGCCATTTTCCTTTCATGCCAGTAAGGCAATTATACCTTTGGTAAATTATACTTTGAAACTTTTATATTGTATTTTTATTATTTTTTAAGCTCATTAACTCTTTTATTAAAAAAGTATTATTTACTTCTAGAACATAGTTTCCTCCCTCCTCCCCTCCTGGCCCCTCCCTTCCTCTCTCCTTCCCTCCCTCTCTTCTTCCCTCTCTCCCTCCCTCCCTCCTTGTTCCTCTATTTGGTACTCTCCTTCTCCTCAAATGAGGTGGGCCCTCACATATGATACTCCCTCAGATCTTGCGTCATGTGAGGGCCAAGAGCTTCCACTTGTACTGGAGCTTGATAAGGCACACCATCTAGGGTGTGGTGTTCCACTAACCTGCAGCAGATTCCATGACTCACTGGTGGGTAGAATTTTTCCTAGGATAGATATGCTAGGTTCCTATCTATTTGGGTGTGTGTGTTGTAGGATAGTTATCCTCTGATGTATGGTTAATATCCATTTATAAGGGAATACATACCATGTTTATCTTTCTGGGACTGTGTCAGCTCACTTAGGATGAGCTTTTCTAGTTCCATCCATTTGGTTTCGAATTGCATGATTTCCTCATTTCCGATAGCTGTGTAGTATTCCATTGTGTAAGTGTACCACAGTTTTTTTATCCATTCTTCAGTTGAAGGACATCTGGGTTGTTTCCAGTTTCTGGCTATTACAAATAAAGCTGCTATGAACATTGCTGAGGCAATGTCCTTGTGGTTTCGTTTAGAATATTTTGGATATATGCCCAAGAAGGGTATGGCTGGGTCTTGAGGTAGATTTATTCCCAATTTTCTAAGATATCTCCAGATTGATTTCCAAAGTGGTTGCACAAGTTTGCACTCCCACCAGCAATGGGGAAGTGTTCCTCTTTCTCCATATCCTCGTCAGCATGTGCTATCATTTGAGTTTTTGATCTTAGCCATTCTGACAGGTGTGAGATGGAATCTCAGAGTTGTTTTAAGTTGCATTTCCCTGATGACCAAAGATGTTGAACATTTCCTCAAATGCCTCCCAGCCTTTAGAGATTCCTCTTCTGTGAATTCTCGGTTTAGCTCTGTACCCCATTTATTGATGGGGTTATTTGAGTTTTTGGTGTTTAATTTCTTCAGTTCTTTATATATTTTGGATATTAGCCCTCTGTCAGATGTTGGGTTGGTGAAGATCCTTTCCCACTCTGTAGGCTGCCGTTTTGTTCTAAGGACAGTGTCCTTTGCCTTACAGAAGCTTTTCAATTTTATAAGGTCCCATTTATTGATTGTTAAGTCAAACAATTCTTAAAATAATAAAAACACCTTTAAATGCCATTTTTCTGTATGCCTCTGAGGGTTTTGAAGACAACTATCAATTTATTTATAAATCTTTCTATCTTCTATCTATCTATGAACAAACAAACTGTATATTTTTAACTATTTACTATCTGTTTAACATATTAAGTCTATTTTGTGGTAAATTAAGACTAGTATTTGGCATGACCAGAAGCTTGACTGGCCAGTCAACTTGTATTATCCAGACTCCTAAACAGATTCCAATAGCAACCCATGAAAGGATCGGAAGTAAACCTGTACTTTTAAATGAGTTGTATAGGCACAATACCTTATATAAGAGTTGAAATATACATATTATGTGTCAAAATATAAAATTCTATACTAATGAATCAAAATTAATCTTATTTTTGTATCAATATACAAAATTCTATACCAATGTATCAAAAGATAATCTTATTTAAGAATAACAAGTTTTGAGTTTCAGAGCAGATTCTATAATCTATCCTTATATCTTATCATTTCTATATTATATACATATATTCCCCCTCTTTTTCTTTTCAAGTCTTTTCCCCCTATATAAGAGAGAAAGAAGGATAGATAAAAGAAAAAGAAATAGAAAAGTCCTTGAATCTAATCTCCTATATCTTGCTTAACAAGACCATTTAACAATTTGTAACCATTATGCCTAAACAACATCTATCATCCACCCCACTTTTGGGAATGGGACGTCACTCTCTTAAAATTGCTTCCTGCTGAATTGGGACACAGAAAACCTGTTTGGGGGCCCAAATAAAATGTAAAAAAATGGTTAAGCAAGTAAATTGTAACATTTGTTGTCCAGTCTCTATGTGCTCAGCAATTTGAATGTCCTGAGCAGTTTGTGCTTCGAAGCTGGACTTTGGTAGAAAAATTCAAGGCTTTATTGCTGTCTTGTCTGGAACAGTCTTTGAGGCTGGGCCATCTCAGCAAGCTGTTTGAAGTTGTTCTGGATGCAGATTTTTTAGGAAACAGCTATTGAGGCAGTCTATGAGGCTGGATCATTTGGGTTACTTCTCTTGTCTTTGGACTCTGGTCCGGTTCTGAAAACATATAATTTCTCACAAGTAATATATAGTTCTGCAATTACCAAAATGCATTGGATGTGCAGGATGCACAAATCAATGAAGGAATATTTCCTGTTCTTTGAACAGAAAAAAGACATTTGTAAGTCTCCATTCATGCCATAGAAAAAGATGGCATGTAACAGTATTGCATATATATGCTATATATTATCTGTTTTAAATTGAAAATACAGCATAAGACTGTATGAAGTTTAAATCTACAGTTGACATAAATTAATTAATTGATTAAAACAGGCTTATACTGTGTTGTTCTGGCTTTTTGTAGATTAGGTTGGCCTCAAACTCAAAAGGAACCAATCTGTCTCTGTCTTTGTCTCCCATGTTTTGGGAACAAAGGTATGCATTTACATATTTCTTCTTTCTTTTTCTCCTTTCTTTGGAGATTTAATTTCTATGTGGATATATCTATCCTTATTGAGACAGGGTTTCTCTTTGTAGCTTGGGCTGTCTTGATTTGCTCTGTAGAGCTCTGTAGGTTAGATTGGCCTTGAACACACAAGGAACCTGCTTTTTCCTTGTCTCCCAAGTTTTGAGATCAAGGTATGAATTTAAGTAATTGAATTACCCTTATTAAACAATATCATTACTTAAACCATTTGTATGAGTTTGAGTTCCAATTCTCCCATGGAAACTCCATTTTTAAGGAGATTGCTGTAGGATAGCATGATGTGCTATTTTATGTTAGCTTTTTTAACTGCTGGCTGTGGGAAGCATGCAGTTTGCATGTTCTTCCCTAGCCTAACTCTGGGTCCTTACAAGATTAACAGAATATATATCTTTCTCTCTCCTTTTTTTTTTTTTTTTTTTTTTTTTTAGAGACAGGATTTATCTGTGTATCCTTGTCCTGGACTCACTTTGCCCCAGGCCAGCCTTGAACTCACAGAGACTAGCCTGCTTCTGCCTCCAAAGTTCTGGGATTAAAGGTGTGCACCACCATACCCAGAAATTAACAGATCTCCTTTTAGGGGCAAAATGCCCCATGAAACCAGTTCTCCAGTGGGAGCCCCACAACTAAGGAGACTGGCTTGTGAGCCCTTTCTCTTTATGTAAATTTAAGATTATGTGCATTTATCCATTAGATAAGTAAGGACATTATTAAACTTAACTTCAAGGAAAAAAATGTGTCATTTTGAATTTTAGACTGTCTTTAGTAAACAGACTTCTCCTCTCAGCAGGGTCCCCGCCCTGCTTTCATTGTTTAAACCAGGCTGGTCTTGAATTCAGAGATCTGCCTGTTTCTTCCTCTAGTGTGATGGGATTAAGGGTGTGTGCCAGTACCACCCTGCTCAAATATTTCACTTAAATCCAAGATTTTAGTAACTTTGTAACCTTGAGAGTACCTTTGAACTGTAGTGACAATTTGAAATCTGCCCAAAATCTTCAAAAATCTCTTATGTTTTAGCAATGCTAAACCAGAAAAATATCCTTTCTACCTCCTGATATAGGAAAATCAAAGACATCTAAACAAAAATCAAGCAAAGAAACAACATTCCAAAAGCCTTGGCATGTCTAACTATGCTATCCTATGCTGCAATTAAAGCTTTGTTAATTATTCCTTAAAATCTAGTTCTGACTGTATTTCACTGGTGGACCCTTCCCAGAAAGTCCTGAGAAGCACCTCATAGCCAGGGAGCTCTTAGTTCCAGCTGCCATCAATTTTGCCTTATTTATCAGGAAAGGCCTCCCTCTTTCCTTCATTATGATTGTTGGCAATTTAGCATTCCGTCTGTAAATTCTTTCCTTAAATACTATCCTAATCTGAACTTTCTCAAAAAAGATACACAGAACCACAATTGTCAGGGTAAAAATCATTTGCATGCTAAGAGGAACAAACTCTATTGGAATCCAAAAGTAATGAGGCATTATGAATTCCTCCATTTTTAATCTAGGTGATTAATTTCACTCTCAAATTTTTTTTACAAGGCTGCCAGTTTTTTTTTTTTAAAGATTTATTTATTATGTATACAGTGTTCTGTCTGCAGGTATATCTACAGGCCAGAAGAGGGCACCAGATTTCATTATGGATGGTTGTAAGCCACCATGCTGGGAATTGAACTCATGACCTCTGGAAGAGCAGCCAGTGCTCTTAACTGCTGAGCCATCTCTCCAGCCCAAGGCTGCCAGTTTTTTAGTACATAAGGAGAACTAAGCTTTAGCTCTCTGCCTTTGCTGCAAGGCAACAGCTTTTGTTTAGGTAGCCGAACCTTTGAAATGCATTTGGGTTCATTTCCCTGCTCTTTAGCTAGGAAACTGGCTTTTACCCAGGCCTTCTCAGGCTGTAAGCATGGATTCTAATTGCCATAGTTGGATGCCATATGTAAAAAAAAAAATGGCTAAATAAACTATTTAACCACTATTTAAATTATTGTTAATTGATTTGGAACCATTAATCTTTAAGAAGCCATCATAAATGAATACACAGACACCATGTGGATTTTAACAAGCCTTGGCCTGAATTGTGCAATCCTAGCCCATCTAAGCTAGCTCATAATTCTATTACCCAAATATGACCCCATATATATATATACGTCCCCTTGGACTGCCAATCTCCACGATATGCCGATGTTCCTGGCCATGTGGAATGAGGTTCTTTTTTCTAACCCATGGCGTGTGCCTCCTTCTTCCTGCTCCTGGCTGGAATGAATTCTTCTTCCTGCTGCTGGCTGGAATGCTTGAATCCTCTGTCTAAGGTGCAGGCTTCCTGTTCTAATCCCAGGAAGTCCCACCTTTCTCTGTCTTCGCCCAACCTCAGGCCTCGGCATTTTATTTAACCAATCAGATTCAATGTAAGTAACAGACAGCAAGCAGGACCAATTAATTAACATTTAGAATGCTTAACACTACCCCAACAAAGGAGGCATTTGGTTAGGGGCTGCGGGGAGGGAAGTTTCAATAGATATTTTGATTGTGCTGAGTCCAGATATCTTTGATAACTTTCCTTATATTATTAAGAGGTAACTATAGTTTATTATTACTTCTGAGGCAGGGTCTCATGTAGCCCTGAGTGTCTTAAACTCTATCTAGCTGAGACTTGCCTTGAACTCCTGACCTACCTGTTTCTGCCTCTAAAGTTCTGGTATCACAGGCGTGTGGCATCATGCCTGGCTTTTGTTTTCATTCTCACAGAGAAAGATAAATACCTGCAGGAATTTGGCAATAGTATAAAATACAAATACATATTGTATTTATCCCTGTCATTCTGCTTACAAAAATGAACCAACAATCCCTGCGATTACTAATTATGTGTCGACTTAGAAAGCCTGTTTGGATGAGAATAACTTGAAAATCAGTGCATTTGAGTAAGTAAAATTCCCTGTAATGGAGACAAACCTCTTCTAATATAAGCTGGGAGCCTAAATAGAACAAAAAGCCCAGCCACTCTAAGCACCTGGGAGTTCTCTAGGCTACTAGCCCCAGATAGAAATCACACCATTGACCCCACACATACCATTACCACCTCCCTAACTTCCTTCCTTTGGGTGATACTCAGTATATATTTTTCTAGACTCTATGACTGCACTTAGTAACAGTAGAGACAGTCATGATCTCACACACGAGAAATTATCAGTTTCACAAATGTAGAGATCTGAAGATCATAGAGTGGGGACCTGAGGAGGAATTGGTCCTCGGGTCCTGATTCTCATGACAGGAAGTCTGCAGCACAAGGGAAAGAGCATGCCTGACCCTTAAGCAGAGCCGGGAGATCAGAAATCTCAGTACGTCAGAGGCTGAGACTGAAGGATTGCCATGAGTTCAAGGCCAGCCTGGGCTGCATCATGAGTTCAGAGCCAGGCTGGGCTACAAAGTCTTATCTGTATCAAAATTAATTATTTAAATCATTAAAACACCAAAACCAAAAAAGAGAAGGAAGAGTTGGAAACATCAGTGGGGTGGGAGAGCTGTTACTGTTGAACAAGCAGGGAAGACTAAAGTCACTGGACTCAGGCTTACAGTCACCTGGTCTCCTTTGACCTAGTGTGTGTGGTAATTTCTTCCTCAAATCACTGCTCTGGCCTCCTTGGCAGCTGGGGAACAGGAATGTGGTCCTGAGTCAGTCCTATATAAGTAATCCTTAGCTGAAGTGAGGAAAATAAGAGAAAGGTACAGTGAAGAATGACTCATTGGCAAGAGGGTTGGGACCATCCCCAAAGGATAGCCCAACTCCTGATGTTTTGTCTCTTCCCCATTGGTATGAACTATAGTGTCTCACTGTCATAGAGCATCTAATGTGGTTTACATCCACTTCCAGACAGCATGGCCTCTGGTACCAATCCTCTGATATCCTTAATATCCTTTGTTAAAGATTTCTCCTAAACAAATCAGATTGTGTTAGGTTTTACTAGGAATCCTGTCTTATTTGGAGTAAACATATGTAGCTATTTTGTGTGTCTACACTGCTCATAAAGATAGGTAAGTAAGTAAGTAACAGACCCCCCCTCCCAAGGTTACAAATGTCATTGGCTTTTCTGAAAATGTTCAATTTTTCTTTCTTCTGGAAAGAGAAACAAGTGCTTGGTTTCTAAAAATACCAAGATGTGAATAAAATAGGATAAGAACATGAAGCATGGAACGTTGTAGTTTAAGAATTCTGTTCCTGAACACCCAATAGACCAACAATCAATAAATGGGACATCATGAAAGTGACAAGCTTCTGCAAGGCAAAGGACACTGTCATTAGAACAAAATGGCAGCCTACAGATTGAAAAAGATCTTTACCAACCCCACTTCCAACAGAGGGCTAATATCTATAATTTATAAAGAACTCAAGAAATTAAACACCATGAAAACAAATAATCCAATAAAAAAAGGGAAACAGAGCTAAACCAAAAATTCACAAAGGAAGAATCTCTAACTGCAGTGAGACATCTGAAGAAATGCTCAACATCTTTAATCATCAGGGAAATGCAACTCAAGACTACTCTGAGATCCCATTTCATACCTGTCAGAATGGCTAACATCAAAAACTCAAATGACAGCACATGCTGATGAGGTTGTGGAGAAAGAAGAACACTCCTCCGTTGCTGGTGGGAGTGCAAACTTGTACAACCACTATGGAAATCAGTCTGGTGATATCTTAGAAAACTTGGAATAGCCCTACCTCCAGACTCAGTCATACCACTTCTGAGTATCCACCCAAATGATTCCTCACCAAACCACAAGGACATATCCTCATCTATGTTCATAGCAGCCTTATTTGTAATAGCTAGAAACTGAAAACAACCCAGATGTCCCTCAACCAACGAATGGATTAAAAAAAAAAATGTGGTACATCTACACAATGGAATGTTACTCAGCTATCAGAAACAAGGAAATCATGCAATTCGCAGCCAAATGGATGGAACTAGAAAAGTTCATCCTGAGTGAGCTAACCCAGACTCAGAAAGATGCACATGGCATCTATTCACTTGTAATAGGATTTTAGCCATATAGTACAGGATAACTATCCTACAACTAACACACCAAAAGAATCAGGAACATAGACTTTGTTACCTATTAAGGGGACAATTTGCCCTATGAGAGCTACAGTGTTGGCCCCCAGTGCAAGAGGAAGCTCTTAGCCCACATATGACTGTTGAGCTGAGAGGGGCTGATATATAGGGACACTCCACAATGGAGTAGTGGGAAGGGTGGGAGAGGGAGGAGAGGATGGAAGGGTGGAACTGGGAGGGATGGAATGAGGGCACTGTGATGGAGATGTAACTTGAAGTAATAAACAAACAAAAGCATTCTGTTCCCATCAGTCAAGGCTAACTCTATTGAATTTTGTAGCATCACTCAGTGACTTTCTTTAGAATTCCATGAATGTAAAATTTCCCCTAATGTGCTAAAAAATAATAAGTCAAAAGAATAAAATAAAAACTTCAGGTAGACAAGGACAGCCACCAGTTTTGAGTCAGGCATGTGGGGTCCACTCCAAGCACCTTAATTATGTTTTAGAACTGAATTTTTAGGACAAGCTCTGAGGTCTACACCTAAGCACAGGTTTTTCATTGATGAAGAGAGGTGTTAGTCATGAGCTGCACAATCTTAGCATTTTCCTGGGGCCATTTGCCAGAAACAAGATTAAAGAGGGTAGGTCCTTATTCACAGGGCTATCGAAACCTATGTTGGTAGGGTGGCCTGGACCACCTAGGCAAATGGGTCTACACCCTCTCTTGAAACCTCCCAGCATGGACGATTGTGCTAGGGATGGATACAGTCCACACTATTCATGTATTCAAAGAGGGAAAGAAATTCCCACTCCTTTCTCAAAAAAAAAAAAAAAAAAGAAGAAAAAATACAACTCAACCCTCTTCTGACCCTTTCCTTCCTCTTCCCCAAGGCAAAGTGGACTACAAGGAAGGTGAACGGTGGTGGCAACCAGTGTTGGGAGGGAGAGCTGAGATTGCCAGTTCTCTTTTCCTTCCAAGCAGCAAGGGTCCAGAAAATAGCACCTGTCAATTCTTGTGTACAGTCTCTACTCAGTTCTCTACTTTCAGTTCCAAACGGTGTGCTTGTGGCAGAGACACACTGCTATCCAGTGACTTGGTGGCTAGCTCTTTCACAAGATACGAGTTTGCTAAACATCAATTTGCTACAAGCCAAAAGCCATTTCCTATCTCTAGTCTTCCCCTCTCTTCTCTCTCTCTCTCTCTCTCTATATATATATATATATATATATATATATATTCCTCCCCCTCCCCCTCCCCTTCCCTCTTCTCTGATTTTTGAGATAGGATTTCTCTATTTAGTCCTGGATGTCCTGATACTCTGCCCTTAAATTCAGGGAGGTGCCTGCTTCTTCCTCCCCAGTGCTTGGATTAAAACCATGTACCATCCTTTTTTAATTGTTAAGCTTTGGTTGGACCTAATGCAATGACAGATCTGGGGAGTAGAGGGCCAAGATAACATGCTCAGTGATGGTTGAATTGGCTAACTGAACATCTCAACTCGCATTGTCCAAACTGACTAATAAAGAGTCCAGGTGGCACACTGCGGTATGCAGAGTGTGGGGAGGAGAAGGGAGCCACTACCAGATGGATGACAAGAGAGGATGGCCAAAATTTCACATTTTCAGCCAGGGAACTTGACTTCCTGCTTCTCACCAAGCTTATAAAAGTGCCGAATGACTACAGAGAGGTGATCTATAGACTGCAGGTGCTGAGGACAAACTGTGCAGAGCCACATTCATCCTCAGGTTGATATGACACATTCTAGGTATCCTGTCTGTTTACAAGGTCCTGCAAAGATGCTCGTAGTGTACATAACTGAAAACTAGGTCGCTCACCCTTCTTTGGCTCACTGCCTTTGACGAGAAAGAAGGAAGGCACACAACCTCTCCAGTGAAACCTAGAAACAGTAAGAGAGGGCTTCCAAATTTTAATTTAAACCCAGTAGGGACATTCCATGCAAAAGCTCCTATTTCTAGTCAAAGTCAAGAAAGAAACTGGAGGAAATCCACTTCATGTGGAAGCCAACATGGACTGGGGCCCAGGCTAATTGGAAAAATTAGAAATCAATTAATTTGTTGCAGTTAATCGTTGGATGAAACCGGCTCCATCAGGAGGTCTGTGATTAATGACGGGACTGAGTCACAGCATTTCATGGGTCCTCGTTGAAGAAAACCCTTCATTTACATGTGTTTGTCAACACAAAAACAACACAGCTCTCATTTTAAAAGAAATAAGAACAGGTTATTCTGGAGCCATTTTGAGTGACCATGTCCTGGGAACACGGATATAGCCTACCTCAAATTCCATGTTCTAACGTGGAAGCCCCTTCGTGAAGTTTATAGTTTTACAGGACAAAGAAAGCCATAAGCCAAGGCAAGCTCAAAATACACTGGTGGGTATGTCAGAGAAGCGGGTGCAGTGAGATAGGAAAGTTTTCTATAGGTTCAAGATGCTGTCTGGTGACATTCTTAGCTTCTGGTTTGGTAGAAGCTCATGGTCTGCAAAGTCAGTGGATTCTAAAAGGCCTCTATCAGTCACGGTGTGCTAGTTCTGACACAGAGGCGGGTAAGGAATGGCTGTTCTGGGAAGACTAGAACTAGCCCGAGGTCAGGAAATTAGCCTTTTTGTCCTGCAGCATTGCAGTCTCTCCACAGCACTGAAATTCTAATTAGTCCATCAGGCTCTACAGACACAGCTTCTTTTCCAGAGTTTTCCGTCACACTTTCTTACGCAGATTTGCATAGACATAGCTTTTGCCACAACAATGTGATTTGAATAAAAGAGTAATGTGTAAAGTAGATAATCCTGTATGCTGTGCCCACTGCTGTGAAGAGGGGTGTCCTATCTCCCTTTTATTTCCAAAGTTCCACATCTCCAGAAGGAGCTTATTTGAATATTCACTTTGTATATATTTCATTTGAAAATAGCTTTGACTCATTAGCTGGTCCATAAATAACAAAATTAGAGCTGGTGCTGGGCGTAGAGGAGGAATGACCCAGTACTTCCTGTAAGGGGTTTTCTATTTAGCCAGTGACCCCTTTCAACTGGTTACAAGCCCTGTAATTATCACTAGCTCAAAGAAACTTAGCTAATTGTCTCAACATTATATATGTTGAAAAGAATATATTTATTTGGAAAGAATCCACAATGTTTAAGGGTGGGGAGGGTTTTTTTTTTTTTTCTAACCCAAGTAAAGGAAAGTAGTTTGTTTACTTCCAGTAAACTATGGCAGGTGAGCTCAAGTCCTTCAGCCTCCTGACCTATTAGACTACGATTAGCGCTTTTTCCTCAGGCTCAAAGAGGTGTTTGCTTTGAGTTTTTCTTTTCTTTCTTTTTTTTGTGTTTTTTAAAATAATTTATTTTTTATTTCTTCAAGTTACATCTCAATCGCATTCCCCTCCCTACTCCCCCCTCCAGTCCCACCCTCCCACCTTCAACCCCCCATCCTCTTCCCTTTTTTTTAAAGTTTAAGGTTATTGAGTTTTTCACTGGACTCAAAGTGCAAGCCAGCGTGAGTGTGTGTAGGTCAGAAAGTACAGGGGACTGAGTGTTTGCAGCAGAACTTCTTTCTTTGCCACTCACCAGATTTGTGTTGAAATGATACTCTTAAAATTCATTAGACCAGCAATAACTCAGTGGCATTTAACATGACAACGGGCACAATGCCGCCTCATCACTGCCCTGTGTCCACACAGTTACACACTGATAAAAGGCCTTTTCATTCTGCTCTCTGCCTGCTCAATCAAAAAGCACAAATTGCATTTCCTTTCCTCAGTCACACAACTCCCAACTGCACACTCCACTAATGTTCCCAGCCATGATGTTCAGTGAGCTCATGGTTTCACAAATGCATAGCCATAGACTGATCAGGTAGAATTAGGAACCAAACTGCTGCAAAGCCTTTGAGCTCTCAGACCCGTGATTGGTGGCATGGTGACTCCCTATATTCTGAAAGTGTGGATAGAAACATAAACAAAACTTCAAGTGTGGTTTTTAAACATGCAGTGAGTAGACCAACCTGAGTTCTAAAGGACAAATATTTGCTAGTTCCTATTCTGTCATTTAAAATTGATTTTTTAAAATGACTTGAGCATTTTAACTAAAATATGAAGTATAGTGATTGGTGATTTTAACTGGCCACCTTGGTTCTGACCTTGCCACTTTCACTCACTCATTCAGAACAGATTATATATTCCAACTGAATATTTGTATATTCCAATTGAATATTCTGTTGTATATTTATAGAGGTTTTTAGGAAAAACCTTTGTGTACTGTGGGAAGATCAGACTGTATCCTGTTCTATTTCACTCCATATTTTGTGAAACAGCAGCTTCCTGGCTGTGCCTTGACCCTGTGACTCCATGTTATCAGGAACAAATGCTCTGTTCTGAGCATGAACACAGAGGCAGGGTGACTCTGCATCGTGTTTGTGTAAGCAGACCTTGTCTGCAACCACCCATGAGGCACAGACTGATAGCTCACCCCTAAAAGTAAAAGGTGCCACTTATAAACTTACCAAAGTAGACTGGGAACACCTGAACACATGGGTGTATCAAAACTATATCAAAGAAATGGAGCCTGGAGCCTATCAAACATGCCACACCAATGATGGGAATAACACCCTCACCTGGACCCCACAGTGAGCACACCTAACATTTTGATGGCTGTGGCCCCCACTGACCTGTCATCTGATCACCTAGTATGTACATCAAGGCACAGACAGGCAAGGCAAAGAACTCCCAACGGTCCCAGGAAATCTGACTTTGCTCATTCAAAGTTATAGTCTCCACCGCTGTTCATCGTTCATACTTCCAGACTCATTGTATGCTTCACGTCAGTAGTTCTATTCCTCTGTGAC
This sequence comes from Lophiomys imhausi, assembly GCA_907164525.1. Classification (NCBI taxonomy): domain Eukaryota; kingdom Metazoa; phylum Chordata; class Mammalia; order Rodentia; family Muridae; genus Lophiomys; species Lophiomys imhausi. Next base: position 2,707,584 of record CAJQZJ010032618.1, on the reverse strand, counting down.
TCAGCTTGACCATGTAGTGCTACTATCTGCTGCTTAGCTCTGCAGGCCTCTGGCAGGTCTCCACTGGGCTCCCTGTTATCTGACCTAACCACCTGCAGCGACTGTCTTCTCATCAGTGTCTCTCTCTCTGTGTCTCTGGTAAGGCCTCTTTGAACTCTTCTGTAGTCTACATATATACAAATGAATACATATATATGTCAAGCCGTGTGAAGCATAGTGTGTGTAAACTGGGTACTAATATTAGCGATTAAGATTATAATCAAAGAACTTGATTTGCCAATGACCAGATATCAAGGGAATCCAGCTATATTCTAAACTGCAGTCAGCCAAACTGACTTATCATGTGAGTTTTTTATCTCATAAATCCTGACATTATGGAAAGACACAAACATGTCCATCTATGTTTCTGCCACAGAATGCTGACAACACTGGTGTGTCACCTGAGCTTGCCAGGGGCTGAGTCAAGGCATGCTATCCTTCATTCTGGATGTTCTAGAACTCACACAGTTGTCTTTCCAACTAGGAAAACTTAAAGAATACCAAGTCCCTCTCTTCTGTATATCCCCCCCCCACCACTGGAGGAGTGTTGTGATGAAAGAAAACATAATTGAAAGAGTTGCAGATAGATTTCCCTAGTTCTTCCTTTCTCTATCTACCCTAACCTGCCACACTTTCTATTAACCATTGTCTCAGTGAAGTGATAGGTCAGGAGAAAACAGAGAAAAAGGCACCTTTCCATATTCCACGACCCCCTCCAACACTGCCTGGCCTCTTTTGAGTTTCAGAGGAGCAGAAGAATATTCAAGGCACTGTAGCTGAAGTGGAGGTAGGGTTTTCTTGGTTGGAAGAGAGTGTAGGATTGGAAAAGGGTTGGTAAAGCAAAGCTGCTTAAAGAAAGAATGTCCCTGTGCCAGATCTTTGGGATTAGAATGGTCTGAGGAGCAATTAGGCCTCACCCAGATTTTCAGGTTCAAGAGAAGCAGAACCAACATCTTGTCTTCCAGAAAAAAATCCTAGGAATAGGGAAAATACAGAGACACAATGATTTGAAGGATCTCACGGATGTGCCACTGCGGTGAAAGTAGCAGTGTGATTGGAAGGGGCCTCTGATAGGCCTCGGTTATATTAGACAACCCAACAATGGAGAAAAGAGAGAAGACCAAGGTTGTAAGACCCGATGCTTGTCTCAGCAGATGGTCATCAGGAACATTAAAAATTAGATAGACTGATCCCAGCCCAATATTTGTGTCAACGCAAAAACCACAGCTCTCATCTTAAATGAAATAAGAGACAGTTTATTCTGGAATCATTTTGAGTGGCCATGGCCTGAAACATTTAGGTTACCTCAAATTTCATGTTCCAACATTTAGGAAGTTTTATAGTTTTACAGAGCAAAGAAAGTCACAAACCATGGCAAGTTTATAATACACTGGTAGGCACAGCAGAAAGGTGCTCTCAGCAGGATGGGGGAAACTTTTTTACAGGCCCAAGATGCTGTCTGATGATATTCCTAGCTTTGGGGTTGGTGGAAGCTAGTAGTTTGCTAGATTATAGATTTATTTTATTTTATTTCTTTTCTTTTTTTTATTTCTTCAAGTTACATATCAATCTCAATCCCCTCCTTACTCCCCCCTCCAGTCCCACCCTCCCACCCACTTACCACTCATACTCCCATCTGCTTCCTTTTTTTAAGTTTAAGGTAGATCTTTTCCCCCCAATAGCTCCCCCTTTCAGTCCAACAAATGGCTCTTTCTCTTATAACAACCAACACAATATAAAACAACAAGAATAATTAGGCCACAATTATGAGAATTATAAGGCTTAGCATACATTCCCAATGTCCAGTCCATATGTATTTAGCAACTGACTTTAACATTCTACTATCCAACCATCTCCATGAGTTTAAAGTTCTATATCCAACTCAGCTTCCATCCTAACTTGCATCACCATCTTAAAAACATCTTCTTAGATCCAGAACACCCTCTTAATTCTTAAACAACTCAAAATTTAACTATGAGACTATAGCTATCTAGTCTTCAACCACATCAGAGGCCTGAGAAGGAAAAATATATCTGATTAAACAGGAAGTGCAGGGCCAGGGGTTTCCAAAACTAAGAAATGACAGACAACTGGCTGCCTAGACAGTTCCTAATTTCTCTCCATACATTAGAGCATCTATCTTCAAACTTTTGGCCCCATGTCTCTGACAGACATTGATTGTAGAGCAGGAATTATGAAGGACTTACCTACCCTGTCTTGGCAGAGCTAGGCTGTCAACTTACCTGCTTCCAAGTTTTGTCCTTTTCGGACAGCAGTCTGTCTACAGGTGAAGCAAGGGATTTGTCTTTCTCAGCAACAAGCTTGCCACTAATGCAACCATCTCCAATCAGAGATTCTTCGATGCTCATTCTCTACTTGGAGTAGAATGGGTGTGCTGTCAGGAACTGACATGTATCAATATCAAAAAATCTTAAGTTAAGAAACCTTCTTTGAATGCCAAATTCTACAGATCTCTTGAGACTTTTGAAGACCACCTATCTATCTCCGTATATTTGGATAAGCAAATGTTGCTTGTCTTTTAGCAACTTGATTTCTGATTAACTTAGAAAACATCTGTGATAGATTATAGATTTCAAAAGGTGTTTATATTTTAGTTAGAGGATATTGTTTCGGGCACAGAAGTGGGGAAGGAATGATTACTCTAGGGACTAACATTAGTCTCTGCACCTGGAACATTCCAAGATCTTTGCAGTACTGAACTCAGTCAACCAAGCCTGAAGATACACCTTCATTTCAGGAGTTCCCATTTACCTTTGAATCCACAAAAGTCTTTCCAAGTGAGATACAGTTTCAAGTAAAATCTTGAGAGGACCCTAGAAATGAGTTTCCCTACCTTTCAGGAGATGGTGGGACTGAAAAGGAGGTTATGTTTGGGGTAGAAAAAAAAACAAATTTCTGTCTCTTAAATACTTTGGACCCTAAGCACTTAACTTGCTTTGAATGTCGGGGGACAACACCAGAGGTAGAGCACTTGCCAATCACAAGTAATGCACTAGGTTAGACTGCCAGTGCTCCAAACACACACACACACACACACACACACACACACACACACACACACACA
>CAJQZJ010032618.1:2649068-2677854 GCA_907164525.1 Lophiomys imhausi | reverse complement strand
GCAATATTAAGATTGTGTTGGGCCACATAGGCATTGATCTTTGTATATTGATACAAAATTAAGAGTACATTTAGCCACATTTGAATAGATCTTTGTATATTGATACAAAATTAAAGATAACGCTTCCTAATGTTATTGTACCTAGAGATACTTAAAAATGAAATGTGAAGCTCTGGCCTCTTGATACCAACCGTCTTAAACTGTTTAGGATAGTTAAGAAAAACAAACTCCTAGTCATGCATGCATGTCACCTTGTTAGCTATTATGACAGTCTATCACAGATATTCTCTAAACTACTCAGTAATCAAGTTGTTAAGAGACAAGCAACATTTGCTTATCTAAATACAAGAGATAGATAGGGCATCTTCAAAAACCCCAAGAGATCTGCAGAATATGGCATTCAAAGATGTGGTCTTAAATTAAGATTTTTTTTTGATATCGTGACATATCAGCTCCTGACAGCACCCCCTATTCTACTCCAAGTAGAAGATAAGCATCGAAGAATCTCCAGTGTGAGATGGTTGAATTAGTGGCAAGCCTATCTCTCGGCATGTAAAAACTCCTTGCTTCAACTGCAGACAGACTGCTGTCCAAAAAGGACAAAACTTGGTAGCAGGGAAGTCGACAGCCTAGCTCTGCCAAGACAGGGTAGGTTAGTCCTTCATAATCCCTGCTCCACAATAAATGTCTGTCAGAGAAACAGGACCAAAAGGCTGAAGACTGATGCTGGAATGTATGGAGAGAAAATGGGAACTGTCCAGGTAGTCACTGGTTTGTCATTTCTTAGTATTGGAAGCTGCAGGCCCTGCACTTCCTATATAATCAGATATATTTATCCTTCTCAGCTCTCTGAGGTGGTTGAAGAATAGACAACTTGAGTCTCATAGCTAAATTTTGAGTTGTTTAGGAATCAAGAGGGCGTTTTAGATCTATGGCTGTCAGTTTTTCAGTACACAGCCTTAGCTCTCTGCCTTTGCTGCAAGGTAAGAGCTTCTGTAAAGGTAGCCTCACCTTTGAAATACATTCAGGTCCAGTTCCCTGATCTGTGGCTAGGAAATCACCTTTTACCCAGGCCTTCTTAGGTTGTAAGCATGAATTCTAATTGCCCCATGTTGGGTGCCACATTTTGAAGGAAATATTAATATCTTTATGTTCCAATTTTTTTTTTTTTGGTTTTTCGAGACAGGGTTTCTCTGTGTATCCTTGGCTGTCCTGGACTCACTTTGTAGACCAGGGTGGCCTCGAACTCACAGTGATCCGCCTGCCTCTGCCTCCCAAGTGCTGGGATTAAAGGCGTGCGCCACCACCGCCCGGCTATGTTCCAATTTTTAATGTGCACCTCATGTGAGCACTAAAAGTTTAGTTTTTATGGAATTGATAACGAAGGTGTTAATATGTTTCTGATGTGTGTTGCCAACTTAGAACATAAATATTAGACACATTTTACCTTTCTCTAAGCTTTACTTTTTACGATCTTTGCTTAATATTTTACAAAAGTTATGAATAATCAGGTAAGAAATATTCAATGCTTTGAAACAATTCTATTTAGGTAAGGAATAAATTGTAATTTAAATATATTTCGGTCACATCTCCTTGGGCTCTTGTCTCTAGGTTCCTCTTTTCCTTTGGGAACTTCAGTGGACACACATGTTATTTTCTTATATCCCCCATCCCCATTCCTTTGACAGCATTATCCCTCTGTGGTCTCTCCTTTACTCTTGTGTTTCTGGTGGGACTACAAATTGCAGCAAAGCTGCCTCTGGCAGAGAATTTTATGTTGACCAAAGCTAGGCTAGTTGTTGCCATGTTTCTTTTTTTTTAATAAATTTATTTATTTGTTGCTTCAGGTTACATCTCCATCATATTGTCCTCTTTCCCCCCCTTCCCAGCCCCACCCTCCCACCCTCTAACCCCTAACCCTTCCATCCCACTCCTCTGGAGTGTAGTGTCCCTACATAACAGTCCCTCGCCCCAGTTCAGTAGTCATATGAGGCCCAAGAGCTTCCTCATACACTGGGGTCCTACAAGGCAGCACCACTAGGGCAAAGTGTCTCATTGCCAGGGAGAGAAAACTAAAAAACAAACAAACAAACAAAGTCTATGTCCATGTTCCCTTTGGTCTGTTGGTTGTAGTATAGATACCCTGTACTATATACCTAAAATCCAACTATAAGTGAATAGATACCATGTGCATCGTTCTGAGTCTGGGTTAGCTCACTCAGGATGAGCTTCTCTAGTTCCATCCATTTGGCTGCAAATTGCATAATTTCATTGTTTCTGATAACTGAGTAATATTCCATTGTGTAGATGTACCACAGTTTTTTAATCCATTCTTCGGTTGAGGGATATCTGGGTTGTTTCCAGTTTCTAGCTATTACAAATAAGGCTGCTATGAACATAGATGAGGAAACTTCCTTATGATTCGGTGAGGAGTCATTTAGATGTATACCCGGAAGTGGTATGGCTGGGTCCTGATGTTGCCATGTTTCTTAGGGCACTGTGATCTGGTTGGGAAGTGACCATGTGACCTAGAATCAGAGATGTCCACAGTGGAAAATAAGCTTAACTGATAAAGGGTAGTGCTACCTGGAAAGATAAAAAGTTAAAGACTTTAGCATTTTTCTGTAAAAAGTAGGGGAGAAATGTAGTGATACTTGGAGAAAATAATATAACTAGGATAATTTTTAAATGATGTTTGCTAATGGAATCTATTCATTGGTCAGAGAAATATTTGGATTTAAGATATAAAAAAGCATCATATGGGTAGATGTGGGGAAGGGAACAGAGAAGACAGTGGTGTCAGGCAGAAAGGCAAGCTGCTACTCTGTCACTGCAGAAGGATAGTCACATAATGATCAGGAAAAGCTGAGTATATGGGACTGAGCTGCAGGGACAAGGTGCATTTGATTGTGTTGCTGGTGTTTTTCAAGAAATATGAGTCATGAGCAGTGAAGTAGGAAGAGGGTGATAGGGCTTTGAGAAGAAGAGACTAGGAAAATCAAAGAAGACATTGACTAGGAACATGTGCAAGGATTGATTGGCAGCACTGAGAGATAGTTTAATATCTGGGGATAGCATAACCATGGTTTTCTTCAGACATACTCGGATTCTAAAGGTTGGTAGACAAGAAGATACGGGGGAGGTAATTCTGGATTTGAGGATGGGTTTGGGGAGTGGTTTGAATGAGAATGGGCTTATGTATTAGAATGCTTGGTCCCCAGTTTGTGGAATTGTTTGGGAAGGATTAGAAGGTGTGGCCTTGTTGGAGGAGACATGTACCTGGAAGCAGGCTTTGAGGTTTCTAAAGCTCATACCATTTCTGGTTAGCTTCCTTTCTGCCTCGTTATTGTGGATCAGATGTAAGCTCTTAGCTACTGCTCCAGGGCCATCCTTGCCTGCCTGCTGCTGTGCAAGGCATCCATGACAGTCATGGACTCTATAACCCTATGGAACCATGAGCCCCTAACAAAGCTTGTTCTTTTATAAATTCCTTTGATGTCTTGTCATGGTGATAGAATAGTAACTGAGACAGGTCAGGATAATGCAATGGAAGGATTAGGAAAGTAAGAACATGTCTGAAGAAATAATTATGATGAATTGGCATTGGGGTAGTCAAGAGAGGAATGGGGGGTGGTCTTGGGAGAGAAACAGTGAAAAGCAATAGGGCCAAAAGAACAAAATGGTTAGCAAAGTAGAATTTTTCGATCTGGGATACAATGGGGCAAGAGATGAAACTGTAGGAGTAGGAAGTTTGAAAGTAAGCTGATTGGCAGGTGCAGCTCTTTTAAGTGACCAAAGAGGAGAATACAGAGAACAGTAGGTGAAGTGGACTGGTTGAGACAAGATCTCTAGGATAAAGAGACTGGTGGGTGGAGAGGGCACTGGAGTGTGTGGGCCATCCATGTAGTATTAACCTTACTAGGAACAATGGCAAAATAAGTAGGGGAGAATGGCACTAAACCTGTGCTGAAGTCTCCAAGAAAGCATGAAAATGTCCTAGAGCAAAAGACAAGACCGCAGCAGGCATGTCTGGGGGAAGTTGTTATGGTTTAGATCATAAATGCACCTACCAAATGTCTATATGGTAGAGGTTTGCTTCCTGGTTTGGCTCTATTAGGGGGGTTGCACAACCTTTAAGAGGTGGAGCCTGGTAGAAGGTCCCTAAATCCCTGGAGGTGTGTCCTCAAGAGAATGAGGAGATGCCAGCCTTTTTCTGATCATTATGTGAATGACTCTGCCAATTGCAAAGCTGCTTATCCACTGGCCAAAAAGCAATGGGGCCAATGGATTAAAGACTGAAATTCCAAAAGTGTGAACCAAAACAAACCTGTGTTCTGTATAAGATTGCCCCAGGTATTTCTTATAGGAACAGGAAGATGACTAAGACAAGATAACAGTCTGATGAGAAAAGCTTTGAAGCAACTGGTGTGAAATGTGAGGCAGAGACAGTTGTTTGGAAGTGACAGCAAGGAGCAAGAATGTCATGTACATACGCTGGTGACCTGGTGGAACATGACATACAGGAGGAAACTGGTCACCACTCACAAGGACTGCAGAGAATTCTGTGGCTTTGACAAAAAGCCAGATCCTTTTAGAACTACAAGATGTGGAGACACCCAGAGAATTGTGTGGTGAGAGGAGATCGTTTTCTGATGACAAGAAGATAAGAATGTGAGTGGGAAATTTTGACCAGAGAAGCCTGGACATTCTTTGGTCACAGAAATAAATATTTACAGGGTCATCTGGTGGTCGCTTAAAGCAGAGAATATTAGTTCATATTATTCTTGGAACTTGAGTCAGGCAAATCTGAGATAAGGAGAGAGAAGGAGCTAAATTTATTGGAATCCAACCAAGTCAGGATCCATTCCTGTGTCTCAATGACTCCAGCTGGCCATTGCCTTAAGCCAACGCTGGTCAAATCTTCACTAGTGCTCAGTACTTCTCTGGCTAATTACAGTTGTTTCCGGGTCTCTAACACAGCCTGTCTGGCTTTGTCTAATTCTCCCCATAACTCCAGGATATTCTTCGTAGATTGTTAATATAAATAGGTGCTGCCATTGCTCAGATCCATGTATGACTTCCCAGTGCTTCAAGTTACAAGACTATCATTAATAAAATGGCTTCATGTTCATGACTTTTGCTAAATGAGTAGATTATTGTTGTTCTTATTACACAGAGGGGAAGAGTAATATTTTGGGGGTCAAACTTAAACCAAGCATTTATTAAATATTCAATACTGACCAAGAGATGGACTTTGGTCAGGACCCTTCTGGAATTTCCCAGCTGAAGTCAAATACCATTAAAAAACAATACAAAACAAAACCCCATCTTTTATATTGATGAAGTGAATCACCAAGACTAGCTTGGAAAAAAAAAGAAAAAATATTTTTTACAGAATTGATTAAATGACAGGCAAAACAGGCAAACCTAAGACTGAAATCATAGTAAGGGATCCCTACCCAGGCTTTTAAATGGTAGCCTGCGCCAGTTAACATCTACCAGGAAACAGATCTTAGCTGTGTAACATATCTCAGTAAAAAGTGACTAGCAGGACTGCAGAGATGGCTCAGCATTTAAGAGCTCTGGCTGCTCTTCCAGGGCTCTAGGGTTTAATTCCCAGCACCCACATGGCAGCCTGCATGTGTACAACTCCAGTCCCAGGGAATCTGATGCCCTTTCCTGGCTTCCACAGGCACCATGCACGTGGTGGCAGGCGCACATGCAGGCAAAACACTTATACACATGAAATTAATTTTAAAAGTATTTTTTTAAGTTAGAATAATGTAGGGAGTTAGATAAATTGAATTAGATTTAGAAAATATATAGGGGTTTCTGATACTGTCTCTTAATTCAGGGCATGAAGATCATTATCAGCATGTGGACTAAAAACAGGAAACAAACAGGAGACTTAATAGACTGAAAAACAAGGTTGAAGTCAGGAAAAACAGGAAATACTCAATGGACTGAAAAGCAAGGTTATCAGAAAAACAGGAAATACTCAATGAATTTAAAGAAACAGTATCTGGCCTGACATTGTTTTCAGCTGCTAAGTGGGAGGAGCCCAAATTAAGCTGAAACAGAGTTCCTCCTATTTAAGGACAGTGCATGGAGCCCAAAAGGAGAAGAGGCCCCTGATACTAGAGAGCTCTGAGAGTCCTGCTGAAAAAAGTGCTGGCCATCATTTGATGGCCAGATCTCCCTGAGGCAGAAAGAAGCTGGTGAGCAAAGAAAGCCTGAGCAAGACACCAAAAGGCCAAGGACTAAACCCTGTGGCTCAGCTTTTGCCTAGAGGGGTTTGATCTGTCCAAACAGTGGCCTAAATGAAACTGTGCCTGGCTTTAAGGACTCTGAGGCAGAGCGGCAGAGTTGCTGATGAGAAGAGTTGCTGATGAGAAGGGGCTGGGGTCTCCCAGAGAGAAGAAAGCATCAAGCCTTATTTAAGGTGAGACTGCAATAACCAACTTACCCTGACGAACGTGCATTTGAGAGATCCAGAAAAAGGACTGCTAAGTGCGTTAAAGAATCTACAACAAAGACTGTGTTCCTGACGACTGAGGACCTGCCCCAGAGACTGTATCATTTTAAAAGGTTAGAAAAATAATTATCAATAGGCTTAGTGGATAGGTTAAAGGGGTTGTAGGAATTTATAGGATTAATAGTTAAGAAATTGTTGGTGTTTGTTATAAGTGAATATAGTAATAAATAAATAAGTGATAAATAATAATTAAAAAGTTTGGTTACAGAATAACATATTTTTGGTTGTGAGCCTAGCCTTTAACGGCTGAGCCATCTCTCCAGCCCATGTTAGAATAACTTATTCTGTGGGTAAAGACAAACTCAGTTCTCAGCTGCTTGATGAATGGTCAGCCATGAGGAAGAGTGAGCAATTCATTTCATTTTATGTAGGAGCTGTGTTGTTCTATGTACAGTGTTTGTGTTAGGATGCATTCCAAGCACCTTGGAAATACTTTCCATCATCTTCAGTTTTGCCACCTGCCTTGCAGCCCACATTTTTATGATGCCACCTATAAATTTTCAACTCAAGTTTTTAGCAGAGACTAGGTCAGCTGGCCAATGAGCCCCAGGGATCCTCTTGCCTGTGCCTCTGTCATGCTGGGATAAGAAACACATCAATCACTACACCCAGCATTTCCCACAGGATCTGGGCATGGAACTTAGGCCCCCACATTCACAAGGCAAGCACTTTCTCAAGTGAGCTACATCTCCAGCCCAATTTCTATGAGTTTTTTAGCCATCTTCTCATTGACACTTTCCTCCCCAGTCGTGGTGGTTATTCCCCTTCTCCAGGTCAGCAAGACTTTTGGCTTCCTTTATCTCGTGTGCCTGGGAACAGAGCATCAGAGCAGGCAAGAGACCTGTGGGAGGAGTAACTGTGAAGTGGGACCCTGGTGGCTGTGAAAGGAAGTTGTGAAGAAAAGCCTGCGTGCAGAAAAGCCTGCGTGCAATCTCAGGCAGATGATGTTAAGGAAAAAATAGTAAAGGACATGGAATTGACTGACTCAAAACCACCCACACTTGGTTCTACGCCATGAGATTTATATACCACCCCGAGGCAGGCCAGGTTGAGGTTGCTGGGAGGCACTTTGCCCAGTCTGAAGTTTTTCATTAATTAATCAGCAATCTTTCAAATAGAAGGGACATATCAACAGCAAGGACGGAGCAGATTGGCACTGACAGATGGCTAGGAAGAGAACTCAGTCAATCCTGGCTCTGAGAGGCTCTAAGCAGGAACTGTTAACCTTTCCCTGCTAATCCTCATCTGGAAGTAGAGGCATTAGTGGCAGGGTCATAGGATTAAGTGAGTTTGTATGGCAGTGCTTCAGCGGCTGAAGGCACTCCACAAACAAATACTGAGACTTCCTAATTGACTACACAAGACACAGAACAGGGCAGGGTCTCTAAGGTTTAGACACATCTTAATGTTACCCAAGGAAACTTGTTTTATTCACAAACAAGACAGCATGATTTTTTTTTCTTTTCCCTTTTAATAGAAGTTATGTGTCAGACCACAATTCTTACCTGGAGTTTTCACTTGAAGGACAGTTACACTGCCCCTTGAAAGACAAATGATACAAAAATAAATGAAATTGGAGATCTTCAAGCTCGGAGACTATTTCTTCTAGATCAAATGTTGGCACATTAGAATGAATTTATAATGTCCCTATTTCCAAAGTGATGAAAAGTGTTATAGCCACAGAAATGTCTGTTATTTCCATTTATGATGCTTCTTCCTACCCCTACCCCACACTTATGGAGGATATGTATATATATATATCTTCAATTTGTAAAGGTATTATTTACATGTCTTTTTTTTCCTGGAAGATATCTATTACACAAAGCAAGAATTATGGTTTGACACATGCTACTAAAAGGGAAAGGAAAAAAAGACAAAAGAAAAACATCATCTATATACACACATATATTCCAGCTTTTCACTCTTAGACATTCAGGCCTATGGCCTCTCTGCTGTTGCTGGGGCTTCAGGAAGATCATGTTTAACTGTTTTATTTTTGCTAAGTGAAACTTAGAAAAGTTTTTGCTCATATTATTTTCTTTCACCAATAATTCCAACTGTATCCACCCCTACATTTGATTCTAAATTTGTGGCTCATGTTTGACAGCATAGTCAAGCTGAAAAACAACAGAGCTTGAAAATCCCCATCTGAATAATGCTAACTGCAGGCACAGCTGTTAAGATAAAATAAATCCAAGGCAGCCCAGTAACTAAACACAATCGTTTCTCTTCTTAAAGGGACAGGCAGACTTAAATGGTGTCTGAAGCACAATATTTTAATTATGCAAAAATGTTCACATATGAAATTTTATGTGGTTGTTTTGACTTTGATTATAGAGAGGATTCTATTCCACAATAGTTCGACTTGAGCAGTTATTTACTGATAGTCTCCAAGTATGTAACAAAGGATGATAGGAGTGCCATAGAGATGGCTCAGAGGTTGAGAGTGAGTGCTGCTCTTGCAGTGGAGCCTTGGTGAGTTCGTAAACAAAACACCCAGAGGAAGGTGGTCCCAGCAGGTTTGGGAACTCGGTGACATCTCCACGGACCTATGTGGCCAAGCCAAACTTTTAAACCAGGTAGTGCAGTTCAGAGTAACACTGTCATTGTTTTCCCTTCTGAGGAGACTGGAGTTCCTGTTATGGATAGAGACCTTTTCTTATATTGCTTGGTACACAGTCACCATTCAGCAAATATTCACTAAGACAGACTAGGACCTGGTGAAACTGGAGTGCTTATGTACAGAATACAGTGTTTGAGATATTCAAGCTAATGCTGGATTGTGCTTTTAAGCAGATTTCTGTATGGCTGAAAGACATTTTGGGATTATGTATAATCTTTTAGTTCTTTGGAAGGTCTTTTGACAGTTGAGTAAAGCTCTATATTTAAATTTTCAAGTCTAAGAGAAGAGAGCAAACTAAACCACTCTGTTTTTAAAAAGGCAGGGGCATCTGCTGTTTAGGAAGGTAGCTTTGTGTGGTGTGGTGTGTTCATGTTTGCCCAAGTAAAGATAAACCTGTAAGGTTCATTTCCCTAAGGACAGATAACTCTGGAATGCTGGGGACTGTTGTTCATATAAGATAACAAGCCATGTGTTTTCATGTTTGTACACAAGGTTGGTTGCCCCAACTGCACAGGATGTGCTTCATCATACCCAGGAAGAAGGTATGTGGGCAAGAAATACGTCCGGATGTATGCTTGCCCCTGATGGATGAAGACAGAAAGTATGTTAGCCTTGTGGGTTTTGCCTTTATAAGCACTGGACTAACATAATTCCTGGCCATTCTCTGGGAATCCCAGGTATGGGCCTGGCCAGTGTCCAGTGTCCTGGCCAGTATTTTATAAAGCTTGCTTCAAAATTGACTCAAAAATTGTAGTGGTTTTACTCTCACCTGGTGGAATTAACAATGGTTTTATAAAAAGTAAACTCTTTTACTAGACTTGAAACCTCACAAGCTTTCCATTTCTACAAGTCATGAGCTGGGTACTGTGGTGCACATCTATAGTTCCAGCTACTTAGGACCCTAAAGCAGGAGACTCGGTTGAGCTTAGAAGTTCGAGATTGGCTTGGGCAAAACAGAGAGACTTGATTAAAAAAAGAAAGTTTACATGGTGGTGCACGCCTTTAATCCCAGCACTCCGGAGGCAGAGGCAGGCAGATCTCTGTGAGTTCAAGGCCAGTCTGGTCTACAAAGTGAGTCTAGGACAGTCAAGATACCCAGAGAAACCCTGTCTCGAAAAACCTAAAAAAAAAAGTTTAGTTATTCTTCATATGAATGAGTTTCTGTCAAAACTTGAAATGATGTGGCTGAAGTGTGAGATGGAAACTTAAGCACTCCTCCTTAGTTAGCATGCTTGCTGATCATGTGTATGTGTCATGTGTGTGCCACATGTGTGTACATCATGTGTATGTGCCATGTGTGTGCCACATGTGTGTACACCAGACTTACTTGAGGCAGTACACTTCTCTATTAGAAATGCAGTCTTAAGGGGCTGGGAAGATAGTTCAATCAGTAAAATGTAGACCTGAGTTTGATCCCTAGCAACCACATAAAACTCGGGGAAAAGCCATACCCATTGCTGGACGGCTGGACACAGAGGGGCCTGGGAGTTTGCTGACCAGCCAGTCTAACCAAGTCAATGAGTTCCATGTTAAATGAGGGATGCTATCTCAAACAGTAAGGCGAAAGCTACTGAGGAAAACACCTGATGTCAACTTCTGGCCTCTACATATACATACACTCATGTACATGTGAATGTGCATACAAAGTGTACACACACACACACACACACAAACACTAAGATCTCTCTGATTGATACCTAGCCACATTTCTAGGATATAGTTTATTAATTGCCTGAATGATTTATGTATGATCAATTTCTGCATGACATTTTAAAATTAATAACCCAATCAAGACAAATTGGAAGTAAGTTGGGAAGCACTGTGTGTGTCTGTTAAAACTCAAAAGGTATTCTTACTCAGAATCATTTCAAAAGAGGCCATTGTAAAGCAATCTCAGCACACCAGAACAAAGTCTAAAGGGCTAAGTAGGGAACACCCAATCATACAGCTATGGCTTTTCTCTTGGACCAATAGAAAGAACAAGTGTGGTCTTGTTTTCCTTCCAGACACAGCACCTTTTAAGCAGTACTCACAATCATTTCAATTTTGCTGACTAATGGTTCAAACCCAAGGGGCTGGTTAGAAATAGACATTTTTGTAATTGTAGCATGATGTTGCCAGTCCATGTGGATAGGTATGGGATCAGGTCCCATTAAATTTACAGCCATGTTTTCATGCTTTAGAAATCAGAAAAAGCATAACTGGGAGTGTGGTCTTTTGTTTTGTGTAGTGTGGGTAGGATTGAACCTAGAGCTTTTCATATGTTGGGCAAGTGCTCTACCACTGAACCACATCCCTAGCTCTTGGTCTGGCTTTTCCTTTCTCTCATATATACTAATCATATATATATATATATTTTAGTATTATAAGTTGGAAAAATATAGTCCAAAAGTTCTACACTCCCCCCACTTTTTTGTCTACTTCCTTCTGGACTATTCTCTGGTTGAGAAGACTCTAAATTCTCTTGGCCCTTGAATTCTGCTCCATATTGCTTTTAAATGTTCTCACAAATAAGATGATCATAAACCCAGAAGCAGTCCATTCAGCAAGACTTTCTACCCACCCTGCTGACTTTAAAAAGGTTGCCTTGGCCAGAACCCAGAAGGAATGGAAGCAAGACTTTAACAGAAGTGACTCCGCCTATAGTCTTGTCTGTTCCAGCACAGGCAGGCCCTGACAAGAGATATAGTGGATCTAGAAATCATTGCTTACTGAGCAACCCAGATGGTATGTATGTACTGTGGCAGAAAGTCTTTGGCCTGTTATACCCCAATCTTTGAATCTGCATGCCAGAAGAAGCCTTGTGTCTGAGTCTCTGTTAGGGTATTTGGAATACTGTCTCTGAGAAAGAATGACAAATTGAGTTGGGAGTGATTCAGGAGAATTCAGCAGAATTAAGGTGTTTTAAAGATCACAATAGTACCTACCTCTAAAAATTCTTGCATGGCAAGTTAGGAAGCTGTAAAAAAAACAAGTGTTTCTTTTAGCCGTTTGCCTGCTGCCTACTGACAACAGTGCAGTTAGTGATGATTTGTGCAGCCATGAAGAGCTGGGGCTGCAGAAATGAACTTGAGGACCAACACCCCTGCCCTCCTGTTGTACTCTACTGGGAGGAGACAGGCCACATGTAAGCAAACAAACTGAGAAGGCTGCTTTATATCCAGGTAGGATCTGAAGGATGAAACAGAACCAGGGTACAGCCTTTGTGGGAAGAATCTTCCAGAAAGATTGTTAGCTTGATCTGAAATGTCCCCCCAAACACCCACAGGCTTTTAAAGGCTTTGTCCCCAGCCATTGGTGATATGGGGTAGTGGAGAAACTTTTGTGTGGCAGACATAGGAAAAAGGTGATTACAGGGTTATGTCCTTGAAGGGGACTGAAAGCTGGCTCCTTCCTCCTTACTGCCCAGCTTCTTGGCCCCAATTTGCTTCCTGGCTACCTCAGAGTGAGCATCTTTGTTCTGCTCACCATGATGTTCACCCTTGAACCAACGCAGCAGCGCTAAACAGCAGTGGGCTGTGAGTTCTGAACTGTGGGGCATGACAAACTTTTCTTCCTTTTAAAGTTGTTTCAGGTATTTTTGTCCCAGTGACAGAAGTCTTTGAAAAAGACTGAGGGGCAGATGCAGGAAGCCAGGGTATTTATAGGGGACCTCTTTGCTGGCACTTTCTGTGCTGAATAAGAAATTCCAGAAATGTAAGTTCAGCTTAAGCCAAACATGAGTGGGAGATCTGTTCCATACTAAGTACACAGAGAACTAGTTAGTGTCCTGAGAATCAGGCTTATTGTCATGCAAATGCAGCACATACAGGTGGGGGCCACGTCTTTGGACAATGTATAGCTGTCACCTGTTAAAATGCCTACTTTGAAACAGAAAACATTCACCTCAACTGTCACCACGTACTGAAAACCAATCAAAAGAGTCCCAGGGAATGAGGACACAGCAGACACAATGGTTCTTGCTTACAACTGGGCTATAGGTATCCTAGGTCTTCTTTTAGGCTACCATTTCAACTATTTATCTTGTCCTGTGTATCAGTCAGGGTCGATCTTGGTCTAAGTAACCAAATACCTTACCCCAGAAGCCTTAAGCAACAAGCCTTTTACTGCTTCCAGTGAGCAGCAGTCTGGAGCCATTATGCAGAGCCAGCATAGGTTAATTTAGCCATTCAGCAACACTTGGGTTCTGGGGTATTCTTTGTGCTCTTGTCTTGTGACTGTAAGATATGCTGCCACAGTTCTAAGTTCTAACTATGTCTGAAACTGGAGGATGCCAAGGCAAGGAGTAAGGAAAAAGATTTCTTATGGGCTGACAGGATGGGAAGTTTCCCTTGAAGGGCCCCACTCCCTCCTCTTATTTTGTATTGACCAGAATTAGGTCACCAGCTCAGCCCAGCAATCAGTCCCTGACAGAGAGGGACAAATCGAAAAAGTTTACATCAGTGGATCTCCAAGGATGATCTGTTGCACCCTTGGGAGGGTCTCCCCAAAAATCCTCTGAAGGGAATCTATGAGGTCAAAGCTACTTTTGTGTAAGACTAAGTGTACGATGGCGTGTTCCAGAGACTACCAGAAACAGCATCACAGACAGAATGTGTCAACTTGAAAATCTGTATGCCTTCTGTCTTTGCATGTAAATATGTTTCTAAACATCATGGAATTTTTAAAGCAATATAGATTTTCATTAAAGTCCACTATGTTGACATTGATTTTTGATATATTTTTAAAGTTCTTTTTTCTGTAGTATGGTATTTATCCACAGATATGACCTATACAGAGAAAAGCTTTTGGGAGACCTTGGGCCTTTACTGTGTGAATTATGTCCTAACACCCAAGGGCTGAACACCTCGATTATTTAAAAAGGTTGAGCTGAGATGACTTAGCTAACCCAGGAGTGAGCACTCCGTTTCATTGCCAGAGTGAAATGGTAAAGATAAAACCTTAATTGCTGTTTTAAAGAACAAATGTCATATTAAGATATTTCTTGGCATAGAAAAGGGAGTGTTGTTTAGAAGAGTAGACAATGGAACTTTCAGAGTGTCTCTTGGATGCAGAGGGAGCCCCATTAATGACCGGTCTGATTTAGGAAACAAGATACATTAGCAGTAGTTTCTCACCAACCTCAGCCCTGTGTCCCAAACCATCTTTGTAATGACTGGTCCTTGCTATCTGTATTCAAGGACATCTAATCCGGCTCTCTCCTCTTCTATCGAACGCTCATTCCTGATCTTCCCTCCAGGATTGGGTTATGTGTAGTCCTCATTCCTCTCTCTCGTTTTTTTGTTTTTTTCCCGGTGGCAGTGGCCTGCGTGTTTCCTGTTTTCCTTGTCTGCTGTTTACTCTCAATTTTGGTCTCAATTTACTCTCTTAAAAACCCTAAACCTGTTTTTTCCCTCTTGAGTAAACGCCTGGCTAGAACTCCTCATCCTGCCCTTTACTTTGATTTCTCTACCTTCCTTTCCCCAGGGATCTTCAGGAGGGCATGGTTGGTAGGGGCAGGAGGATTTGGCCAAGTGCTGCTGTCATACGTGTTCTTTGCACTCACCCAGAGTGGGCCTGGGAAGTTTTCCATCAACTTCTAGTCTAGTGCCATTTTTTCCTTTCCCCTTGCCTTTCTTACTTTGCCCTTTGCCTTTATTCTCTGCCTTAATTTTTTTTTTTTTTTTGGTTTTTTCGAGACAGGGTTTCTCTGTATATCCTTGGCTGTCCTGGACTCGCTTTGTAGACCAGGCTGGCCTTGAACTCACAGAGATCCGCCTGCCTCTGCCTCCCAAGTGCTGGGATTAAAGGCGTGCGCCACCACCGCCCGTCTCTGCCTTAATTTTATTTACTACCTGTGCTTTACTCACACCACCCAGGCTAGCCTCCAGCTCCTTATGCAGTGGAACATGACCTTGAACTCCAGTTGGGCCGGATCACAGACGGGCACCCTCACGCTAGCGTTGCGTGCCAGCCTGCGGACTGAACCTAGGGCTTCACGCCCACTACCCTGGCCCTGGTTTTACACGGATTTTTGTACCACTGGCGTGTTCTGTACTCACGACTCCGAGGCCACTACCTCCCTTCCCCCAGGGCCTGATCTAACTCTGGATGCCCATTGGTGTCTCTCCATTCTGGAGAGCGCACCTGGTTCTCCTGGGATCCCCACTTTCGCTCCTTGGGGAGCTTTGGGGTTTGTGGGGGGTGGGGCTCGGAGGCCAGGCTCTAAAGCGGCTAGGACCCTCCCTCTGTCCCCGTGGAGAGAGGGCCGGGGGCGGGGAGCGGCGACCGGGCTCAACCCGGGCGTAACAGGTGCGGCGGCCGCAGCTGCGCCGGGGAGAGCCGCCCGGCGTTCACGGAGGGAGGGTTTTCGGAGGCTTAGTCCTCTGCGGACCAATGCGGACCGCGGTTGTTCGTCGCCTGGCAACCGGCGGAGCCAATGGGCGGTGCCGGGGCGGGGCGGGATGGGCGTCCGCCGAGGGGGTCGGCGAGAGGCTGGCAGGGCGGGTTGGAGGCTGCGCGGAGCCGCTGCGTGCCGCCACGGGTGCGGGCCCGCGGGCTGCGGGGGGCGCGAGCCGCTCCCGGTGCCGTGACGGAGAGCGGCGGGATTGTGACGCGCAGCCGGGGAGGGCACTAGGGCCGGCTCTCAGCGGGTTCGGCGCGGCCGTTGCGGCGGTTGGAGAGCGTTGCTGCCCGCCGCCTGCGGCGGGAGGCTCGAGGTACGTGCAGGGTTCCCCGCGCCCTTGCGGGACGCGGCGCCCGTAGGCGCAGGGGTCTCTTCTGCCCGCGGGCTTGGCGATTTCTCAGAGGCTGCGGCATTACTTAGTGGTCCAAGGCTGCTGCAGGGGTAGGTGCCTCATAGTGGTCCAGCCCCACGTTTAGGGGAAGAACTTACATCATCGCAGCGGTAGGCTTGCTGGAGAAATGATTTGGCCTCGAATTTTCCAGTGCTGTTCACTGAACGGTGAGGTCCGGTCAGCACGTATTTCCCCAAGTGCAGATCGCCGGGTTATGCAAGTCACCTGGGCCCAGGAAATAAAACTTGTCAAATAATTCCCCATCAGCACCAGTAGAGGAATCTTTATGTTAACACCCGCAGTTTGGGCTCCTTACTCCTGCCTGTCAGATGCTTAACAGGTAACGCTGATGCAGTTGTGAGAACTGGGGTTTCCTTGTAGAATCCACACTTTACGAAAGGGGTTGCCAAGCCCAAGGGTGAGAGCTTCCTGCGTTTGGGACTTGCTTCCATTCAGGTTAGAATCTAGGCCTGGAGTTAGGTGAGAATAGTGCCTGCCATGGATCCTGCAAGGTTCTGGAAGAAAATCCTTGATCTTGAGCTGGGAAGGTGTGTATATGACATGACATGAGTCTGGATAAAATATGAAAAAAACTGGATTAGAAAAATGCTGTCTTGAAATTTAGAACAGAGGCAGATTTATAAACTTCAGCCAGCAAAACTTAATCCACCCAATCTCTTTACTCCCCAACAGCCTGTGAGCCCAGGAATTTTAGAGTGTTCGTTCAAACTAAACAAGTAAAAAAAGCTGTGATCCCATTCGACATTGTCCTGCCTGGTTTGCATGAAAGTTCCTCCCACAAAATGGTTCTCTGCGAGGAGAATTAGGAGTGGATAGAATTCAAAGCAGGGCTTTTTTGGTGACTGGTGGGGCCCCTACAGCTTAGTCATTTTACACCGTTCCTTCCCTTCTCATTCCCCATCTGTACAGCGAAGATAATAAGGTCCAGGGATTAAGTAACAGGAGTGAAGAAGCTTGAAGATAACTGCGGAGGCTTGGTTATTCCAGGATCAAAAGGGAAGCTGTCTCCATAACACATTGAGCATTGTGACAAGACTTGTTAAGGACATAGCATCCTAGGCTTGCCGAGGCTGGTGTATACAAAATGGAAAGTTAACTTCATATTATCCCAAAGGCTTCAAACCCAGCCCAGTCAAAATACGCACTTGGGCTCTCTTAAAACTGGACAAACCAGTTCTTTGGCCCAAACCGCCTAGGATGCACAGAGCACCTTCCCTCAGCATTCAGCTAGAGAGAGAGAGTGAGAGAGAGAGAGACAGAGAGACTAGAAAACACTCTTCCTATACCGGAAGCTGAGGTAGGTGGGTAGCTTGAGTTTAGGAGTCCCAGGGCATACAGATTCTATTTAAAAACAACACCTCTCATTGTAAATGCCCTCACATTCCTTGGGGAACCAGGCCCAGGGCCATGTGTCCTGTTGCTGAGCCATGAAGCTCAGCGCCCCTTTATTATAAGGCAGGGTTGCCTTGTTACTAGCTTGCCCAGGCAGACCTTGAACTTGCAGTTCTGCTTCAGCCTCCCAGGTAGCTGGGATTATACCCCTGTGCCACAAGGCCCAGCTTCAAAAGCGATTTTTAGTGATTGCTTCCTTTTTTGATAGTATCTTTTATAATAATAGCTATAAACACAATTTATAGGCTTAGCCATTTGTTCATAACAAGAAGCTATGTGAGTCTGTTCTGTAATTATGGTTAGCTGGTAATGAGCATATTTTTTTTACCTTAAACTCATCAGTTTATGGGATGAGTCAGTAGAGAAACACACCATCCATTATTAGTAATGGAAAAACCTAGACTCATACCATTTAATGCTAGTCCAGTATTTTTTTAGTGTAGGAGCAGATTTATTATATGTTAATAAATTTATTCTTTGAATAAACATTTATTGTAAGACACTCAGTTGCTACTTGCCCGGCTTAAGGATAAAAAAAATGTATTGCTCTGAATATTTTGTACTCATGGAGTTTTTGTGTGGAGAAGGAGAAAAATGCAAATATGGAGGGCATTAGAAAAGGCATTTCAGCTGTGTCCTGACAGGCACTCACCAAGCAACTGGTGCACTGTGCACAGCAAAGCAGGTGCAGGATACAGGTGGATGGTACAGTCCCTGTGGCTGCTGGCGCTGAATTAGTGATAAGGGTCAACAACAATGCTGTGAGCCTTGACCAAAAGGTAATAAGGAATATCTAAACCGTATTGGGGTTTATATGGCTTCTGATGTAGAGTATGTCACCCGAGTCAGTAATTTGCATAGTCCATGGGACTCTGGACTTCGGTGGCCCAGGTAATTAACATTGAAAGCAGCTGCTTTCTCTGGGCACTTAATTGGAGCTGGCAGGAGCCTTAAAAAAACAGCAGTGTTTCCTTGCCAGCAGGTCATTGTTGGATTATCTTGTGTGCTAGGACTGGGGGTGGGGTAGAGATCCAAAGGTGGTGAAGATGCAGCTCAGCCATGGAAAACAGTCACGGCAGAACCTGAGGGATATGAGCTCCCAAAATGTTGGGCCAAAGCAGTGTGGGATTCAGAGATGAGACATTTGGATCGATAACAAGTTCTTAAGGAAGTTGAACAGAACGGTCTGACAAGGATTCGGAGTTGCTGCTAATCTCCTTCCTTCACCGTCTCTCCCCGGTTAGATGCTCTGTTCACAGCTGGTCCTCTGTAATGGAGGAGGGATGGTAGCTCTATGACCTACTTCCTGGGGTTGGGCTGATTGCATACGTGTGTCCTGGTAATACCCACAAAAATAGTGAACATTTGGAACACTCACTGTGTGATAAGTGTTTGTAATCAGCCAGGCCCGGTGGCTCGTGTAAAATTCTTGCACTCTGGAGGTGAGGAAAAAGCGGTACAAGTTCAAGGCCAGCCTGGGCTACTAGAAAATCCCTGTCTCAAAGAACCAAGGCAAAAACGTGGACAAGGTGGTAGGAGTTGTAGCTGAGGGCAGGGCAATGGCCGGTGGCTCATCTGTGCGCCTGTGGACCTACAGTGTGACTCAGCATAGACCATAAGATGGAAAATATGACTGTTGGGTGAGGTCTTTTGAGTTTTGTTTTTATTTTTATGTAACTTGGTTGTGTGGTTCTCATAGGTGAACTTTGTGGATGATAATGTCAAAAGGTTGGCCATGTCTGCCCTCGACCTTAGTCTCCATTGACCACTTCTGCAGGTATCTCTGTGTGTTTCGCCCTGACTTTGTCTCTACGTTTACCTGAACCCAGTTCGATTAACCTTATTCTTTTGTCCTAAGGAAAACTTTGTCTAGTACCAAACATAAGCTTCTACCTGAGAAAACATGTTCTTTCTGCCCAGCTCCTGGTGTATTTGTTTTCTGTCCTCATTTCCACCAAGGAGACTCTCGTGACCGTAAACTACTTCCTTTGCTATGTCTTTCTTGAGAATTTGTTTTTTAATAAAAGTAATATGTACTTCCTCTATAATGAAAATTGGGTCTGGATGTACTTGTGCACACCTCTAATCCCTCCAGCACTGGAGATTCAGGCTGGTGCTGAAATGTGGGTCACATTGGCATGAGTGAATCCATGTGTATGTGTGGAAGGCCAGAGTGAGTCCTTGGGGACTTTCCATCTTTTGTTGGAGACAGGGTCGGTTATTGGCCTGGGATTTGACCACATATTGATGGAAAGAACTAGAGAGAAATTACATACTTCATCTAGATATTTTATCTATAACTACAAATGGAGATAAATAAAACTACCAAGTTCTAAAATCCTCAGACTCCCTGACCCACTCCTAACTCGAAGTATGCTGAGTGAATGATGGGAATTGGAATTCTCCAAGCCTGCCTCACATTACAATATAATATGGCTAATGACGGGGTACTTATGTGACCATCTGTGGATTTGCCTGTGTCTGCCTCCTATCTTCCAGCACCTGGCTTTTCCATGGGTTCCTGGGATCCAAACTCAGGTTCTGGGACTTGTGAGACAAACAATTTACTGAGTGGGTTGTTTCCTCAGCTCCCATCGCACATTCTTTTGTTAAGTTGTTTAATGATAAAACATCTAATACAAAAGGGGACTTTGACAATGACCTTTATATAACCGTATGGAGATGCTCGCTGCCCCTTTTTCATAAGGCAATGATCACTGGATCCTACACCATTCTTGTGTCTTTTAAAATATAGATTTATCACATTTGTTTCCTATATGTGTATAATTAAGAACCAGGTGTTAGGTGTTCTGTCTCTTGGAACAATCTTTTTGTTGTGTCTGCTTTTTAATTGATCCGTTGTGTGTCACTAGGTTTCCGATGGCCCATCTTGGGAGTAGGTCCCCCTTTCCCTGTGAGTGCGTGGGTTGTTTCCTGCTGTTGTGAAGCACCCTGCTGCTGCAGACTCATCTAGATGAGCAGCCCTGCTTGCAGCAGGACTCCAGCATGCAGTACCTTGCTACCTCTGCTAGAAAGGAAGTAGCTTTCTCTGGCCACTTCTGGCTAGGAGCGCCACTAAAACTGTGTCTTCACGTGAAGTCTTTTACCATAATTTGCATCTCCACACATTCTTGCTTTGCCCAGTTGGGAGATATGAATAGAATCCCATCTTTGGTGGATTTCATAGAGGAAGAGATTGTTGTCATGCACTGTAGGGCCAGATGGCCAGGAGAGTGACTATGTGGGTCGGGGCTGGAGTCCCTGGCTCAGCTCTCTGCTTCTCCTTAGCTCAGTGACCTTGCCTGCGTTACCTAACCCATCTGCCTTAATTGTCTTACCCATGGAAAGGAGCTAGTACTGTACACAGGGATGTAGTAGGGTGGACTTGGGGATGTGTGTGATGTCCTTAGACTACGCCTGTGTTCTGGTTATACTTCGCTCAGTTCTGCACCTGTTGTCTAGTGAAGAGATAGATATGTGGTCCTGTTCACACAGATGATACAGGTGTGGAGAGAGATGGCTTGTAGAAAATGATTTCATCAGAACAGGATCACAGGCATGTGACCAGGCCTAGGAGGCCAGCATGGTTTGCACTGTGTTCCCTAACTGCAAATGTTCCTGATAGCCATAAACTCAACACGAAGGCAAATTAATAAGAGTAATAGCAGTTTTTGAATTTTGGCCTTTCTGGTATGCAGTGCTGTTTTCTTTATGAAGAATTCCTGCTTATTCAAGTACTGTGTGCTCACCAGTTAGCTCACTGCACTGCAGCTCTCCTAAGAGTTTACATCTGGAAAATGTCTATAGCGCTATGACATACAGGTGGAATAATTTAGATTTTAAATTTGTAAAACTGAGGTTGAATTTAGTGTGGTTTTGTACTTGTAGTTAACAGAGGCGTTTATGATAAAACTAAAAGATATAGTCTCCTCTAGAATGAAATTATAATTAAAGGTGTTATTCATACTTTAAGTAGTCAGATTTCATTTTTGATATTAGTGACATAAATCATCCCCATAACTGAATCTTCAAGTTCTGTGACTGAATTTAGAACATTACTAATGTTTAAGGATTTAGTTTTAACAATTTTATTTTCATATTCCAACAATCTGGTAACTAATCTTGGTGATATTTTAGAAATGTTAATGAACTATCTAAAAATCGTGTGCAGTATTTAGAAGGCCAGCTGGCACCATGTTACTATGTTCCTGTTATTTTCTGACACTTGACGGGCGTTTGTTGTAGAATTTGATTTGGTAGGCATTCTCAAGCTTGAATTGTTAGTCAGCTTGGAAAGAACACATAGCGGCGCTGTGGAAAGAGGCCCTTGTTGTGAAGGTGAGGGTTCTGCCATGCATCTTTTCCCACTGTGAATACAGGACAAATCTGTGGTGACCAGGACAGAAGAAATGGGCACCAGAGAGCATTGACGTGGCGCGCATGTCTTTCCCACTGAGCATTGACGTGGCGCGCGTGTCTTTCCCACTGCTGCTTGCTTTCATGCACATTTGCCAGCACAGACACGCTGTCTTGTCGTGGCTGTTCTTTGGAGTTTTCACTGATTGTTATTGATCATTTATGGGTGTACAGAAATGTGAAGTGTGTATTAGCTAAGAGTATAGCTGCCAAAGATGAAATGAGCAACGGTGTGAGGGATCAGAGAAGAGAGGTGGTGGCTGGGATACCAGAACTGTGCGGAGGCCTCAGGTTCTTGAGATTGGCTGAGTCCTGCTCTGTGTCAGGGACTTTCCTTCTTCTCCAGAAGCCCATAAACCTACAACACAGAAACACTAAATAGAAGAGTAGATTCTGTTCATCATAAACCAGTCATTTGCGATTGTAGTTCCTGGTATTTTTAATCCCATTTCATCAGGATGCATATAAATTTGTTTTAGAGGGAACTCAGAAATGTGTCTTTTTTTTTTAAACTTATGTTATATATTACTGAATAACAAATCATTCCAAAGTTTACCAGCTTAACACAACAAGCTTGTACTATTTCACAGCTTCCATATATCAGGAATCTGGGCACAGCCTAGCTGAATGCCTCTGGCTCAGGGTTTCATGGGGCCTTCATCTAAGTGTGAGCCAGGGCTCAGGCAAAATCTACTTCCAACTTGCTCCTGGCACTTTGCAGGCCTTGTCTCCTTTTGGCCACCGGTGTCAGTTTCTTTTCACATCAGTTCTCAGGGATATTCAGAGCAGGATAGCTTGCTTGGTCCAGAAAGGAACCTGACAGTGAAGAAAAAGCTCAAATGGAGCCACACATTCATTGCCTAATTTTTAAAGTGAAATCCTGTCATGTTACCTATACTGTTAGAAGCCGTTCACTAAGTCCATCCCGTACCTAGGAACAGAATGACCCAAGGCTGTCCCAGTAGGGACAGGACTAAGGGAGTTCTTAGAGACTGCCCACACCAAAGTGCTATAGATTGTTGGATGTTAAGAACCTGAGTCTTTAGAAAGGATAACAAACTTCTCTGGTGGAATGGATGGGTATAATTAATCAGAACTCAAAATGTTTGTGTGAAATGTCTTAGTTTTGACGGTGAATTAGAATTTACCCTGGGATCAAATTATTTATAAGCAAAATGCTAGTTTTGTGTAGAGACAGTTCATGGGCTTGCCTGGATCTGAGTCTAAGTTCTGTAAGAGTGATATGCTCTAAGTGAAGTTATTAAAAATTAGAGGAACTCAATCTTTTGAAGACACTAGTGCACATCTTTCTGATTTTCAGCTGCTCTAGTTGGATTTCCATGCACACTTTTGAAAGATGATGGTAGAATGAAAGGAACATAGAATCCTAAAGCTGAGGCATGTAGCCCCGGACAGTCCATTGATTTCTCAGAAACCCAGTTTCTAGCATTTGACACAGAGAAACTAAGCATGAACTAAAAGTAGCATAAAGAATGATGAGCTTGGAAAATCTTTCTAAAAACCATTCCTTTTGGGATGGGTGAAGAAGGCACAGCCTGGTGTGAGGCCTCAGGTCCCTGTATAGAGATGTGTTGAGCCTGGCTCTGTTGCCTGGTGTCTGTTCTGACAACTGATTACAGAGGATTAGATTGCTGCCTGGTATCTATGTGAGCAGCAGTTTTCAGGTCTTCTGAAGATCTGTGTTCCCCTTCCCTGAGAGCAGCAGTGGTTTCTGCCTGTCTTGGAACCCTGTCCCTGCCTAGGGGACGACTGTGACGGCTGCCTGTGGTTGTGATGCACACTTGTTGGTGTGTGTGAGTGCATGCCCGAAAGGATTGACTAATGAAGACATGCTCTGAATGGGCAGCTCTATCCTGTAGGCTGGGTTCCCACTGGATACTCACATTCTTGTAGTCCACCCCTACTTCGGTCCCTGATTGTCCACACCCTCCTTCCCTCCCTTCTCTGGTGGGGTGAAATCTCTGAAGCTGTGAACCTAAAGAAATCCCTCTCCCACCTTGTGTATCTCAGATAGTTGGTCGTGGCAGTGAGGAAATTGGGCACAGTGGACTAATTGTAATTATGCACCTCTGTGCCCAGCATTGTACTAAATACTAGATGCATTGTCTCTTTAATCCTAAGAAGTCTTACTGAATTACAGGTTGCCATTATGGGACATGACCAGTGAAAACCCAGGGCTCAGACGTCATCACCCACAGCAGGCTGCAGCCGACAGAGGGGCTTGTTTTCTCGTGTGTCATGTTTTGCTTAGAGCTGTACCTCTGAAGGCCCAAAGTAAAGTTGGTGCAGATCCATCCTTTTTACCTTCTCTTCCTGGTGCTGGAAACATCCATTGAGAGAGAAAATAATCCCGGATACCATCTGAATCACATCACACAGGTAGAGCAAGGTACCAATGTCAGACTTTGTGTCCTGTGTGCGGCATGATGCGCAGAATGCCACCGTGTCGTCTGCTCTCGTGTGTCATGTGACACTGCAGTATAGAAATGCTGGACTGCTAAAGGCTCTTTAGGACACATGTCCTTTCTTCCAGGTGTTTGTGTTTCTACAATTGGAATCGTAGTGTGGTCTCACCTGAGCTGTTGCAGTGGCCTCATTGTTGTCACCAGCCTCTGCTGTTACTGTCTGCTCATTGTAATGAAAGTGACCTTACTTGAAGCATAAAGGAGCTCATGTTGTTGCCTGCCTTAGGCCCCTCAACAGCTTCTTCCGCATGTCAGCTTGCTGTCCTCCAGTCTTGCTCACTGCACCAGACACACTGGCCTTCGGAATGTTTATCTTATTTGCCAATTCCGTTCCAAGTATTTGTACCTTCTATTTCCCTTCCTTGGGCTACATTGGCCATCTTGGGACTTGGAGTTAGACTAATTCCACTGCCATCCTCTTGTGTTAGCTATGACCAATGCCTCTGATAAACAGCTTAAAAGGAGGGAAGATTTATTTTGGTTCATAGTTTCAGAGGGTTCCATCCATGGCTGGCTGGTTCTTGTACCACTGTTTCAGGCCTAAGGTGTGGCTGGATATGCAGTGGGAAGCAGAAAACACTACCTCCCTAAGCGGTAATGCTGCAAGCATTTAATCCCAGCACTTAGGAGCCTCAGAGTTTGAACCCAGCCTGGTCGACAGTGAGTTCCAGGATAGCCAGGGCTACACAGAGAAACCCTGTCTTGAGAGCAGGGCAGCATAAAGAAGAACGTTCACCCCAGTAACTGACTCCTCTAGCTAGGCTCCACCCCTAATACTTCCAGTACCTGTCCAGTAGTGTGTCCAAGTAGGGACCTAGCTTTTAACTAATGAACCTCTAAGGTGCATTCATGTTCAAACCATAACTGGTCCATCTCAGTGTGATTTCCCTGGCTGATCAAGATATGCCCCACCCCAACATTTTCGTATTGTCAAGACTGCTTTCTTTGTAGCTCCAATCACTCTGCTAAATTATTGCCTGCTTCTGTAGTATCTCCTACTTATCTTCCCAGAATGTGAACTGGTAGAGAACACGGTCTCTCCTTTGTGCCTAGAAACTGCCTGGTGCATAGTGGGAGCTCAGTCAGACTCAGTCAGTGAGGGAAACTTTGAGCTAGCCCCTCAGCAGATGATGTCATATTTTCTGTCCATGTTCGTATGGACCCATATGGATCACGGGTCCATATCCACGTCAGTGATACAGTTGATTTGACCTGTTGGATGGTGAGTTACAACTTATAGTCAGTAGCATAGACCTCACCTGTACAGTTAAATGAAATGTGTGTATACCACAATCTTAGATGAAGATGTTGCTAGAACTCCAGAAGGCTATCATATCCCCCTTTCACTCCCTCTTTCCACTGTATAAATTGCATAATGCTTCTTTTAATTAGCTTCTAGCATTTAAAAATTGGAAGAATTCATATGAAAGCCCAGAATTCCAACATGTCTACAAACTGAAAGAGCTGTCAGGATCAGGATAGCGGCCGCTTTCCCCTTGACTGCAGCTGAGAAGCAGCTGTCCACAGTGTCGCGCGTGGTCTCCGTTTGCCCGCACTCCTCTCCCACCGTCTCCTGAGCTGGAAATCTGTTGCCAGTTGCCAGTTATAATTTCATTTGAATGGTTTTTCTTGTGGCAGAAATACATCTCATCTGTTAAAAGGTAGAAACATGAATAGTAAACAAATTTACATGTTAATTTAGTCCGCTTTGCTCATTCTGTTTCTACTCTGATATTTCTCAGCCACTTTAATTCTACTTTTATTTAACTCTGTGTAGTGTTGTATTGCATGAGCCAGTTTTCTGTGGGACATGTTTCTACTTTGATTTTCCCTATTATAAAAAACAATTTGTAGATTAATCTTTGTGCATTCTGTCTTCTTAGGGTAAAATTGTGAGTGTTGTTTCCAGATCCATGTTGCCAGCTCTCTTCTAGGAGTACAAGATGATGTTGCCTAAAGGGCTATGTATAGGAATATTCCTGTCCTATAGGAATATTCCTGTCCTACGTCTGTGCCGGACTGGGGCTTAGAATGTAAAAGATTTGCTAATTAGAAAAAAACAAAACATGGGAATGTTGGCCAAGGAGTTTTCACGTTCTCATCTACATAAATAAGATCTGTAGTTTAAAGGATACAATACAGAAATATTCCCTGTTATATGTTCTGCTGTACCTTAGAGTCAAATGATGTACCACAGATCTTGGGAAACCTCTAAACTTGATACACACACACACACACACACACACACACACACACACACACACACACACATATATAATTTGTAATACACACAGGTGGGTGCGCGCACACACACACACGTACGCCTGTGAGTCAGTGTGTTGTGTGCTCTAGTTCATTTCTGTTTCTGTGATTAGGCTGTGAGCAATTAGCTTATCAGCTAGACAACCTGACCAAATTCAACGTATGGGAGAAGGGGTTTATCTAAAGGTTTACAATTGCAGGCTTTGGTCCATCATGGGGCTTACAAGTAACAGAGGCCTGAGGAGTCTGAGACAATTGGTCCCACTACATTCATCCTTAAGAGCAGCGAGAAGTAGATACTTAGTTGCTGCTTACCTGCTAATTTTGTTCAGCAGCTGTCTTCACTCTTACACAGTTTCAGGCCCAGCCCATGAAATGGTGCTGCCCACATTCAGGGTGCCAATGAAAACTCGCCCCACATGCATGACCACAGACCAACCTGATCTAGGTAATTCTCCATTGAGATTCCATCCCCAGGGGATTCTAGGTGTGTTAACAGTTGACGGATAAAAGTAACCAGCACAGTGTGCACCAACTATTTTTGCTGTGTACATAGGAATGCATATTACAGAACCCTTTTGTTGTAAAGGACATATAAATGGGACTGCAGAGATGGCTCAGTGGTTAAGAGCACTTGGCCGTGTTGCAGGGGACCTGGGTTCTGTTCCCAGTACATACTGGGTGGCTCACAACCATTTTTAAGTCCAGTTCCAGAGGATCTGATGCCCTCTTCTGACCTCCATGAGCACCAGGCACATACATGGTTCATATAAATTCAGGAAAAATATTTATGTGTATGAAAATGAAATTAAAAAACTCAACATGCAAACTATTTTTTGCACATTGGATTTCATCCATAAATTAGACACCTCTGTTCCTTGCTTTCTAAGGAGATGCTCACGTGGAAGAGTGAAAAGCTACTGTACATGTGTCCGCACTGAATCACCTCCTCAGGTATCCTGGCTCTGGAAATTGCTATGGGAGATTGGATGACTGTTACAGATCCAGGTTTGTGTGCAGGTAACTGAGTCCAAACAGCCGAGACTACCAAAGAAGAATTGAGAAAAACATAATCTACTTACCACAGACACGGAAGACATGATGACAATGTCATTGGTTATTGTAGACCCAGTTTTCATTTTCAGTAAACTAATAAAAAGCCAAGCTGTGCATTGGGTGGGCAATAGATTATTTATTACTTATTTAAGATATATTTATTGGCTCCTTTAGTCTCTGATCCCTTTAATCACATAAACTGAGTGGCGTAGATGAGCGTGTTAATCCTATTTTATAAATCCAGTAGTGAAATTTAGGTGTGCATTCACTCAACTTATTTACCAAAGAAGAACACTGGTGTAATCTTGTCATTTTGTTTATTAAAATGTGTATAGAGTTCACATAAAAGTGTCTTTGCCTTAACTTTAAAATACTTTATATGAAATTCAGAATCTTTGGTAATTGAAATTATGTTAGTTTTATAATTGTCTGAATGCTTTTTGATTTTCAGAAAACAAAAATCTCTTTCAATATACCTCAGAAACAAAGATGTCTCCATCAAGTTTATACTCCCAGCAAGTGCTCTGCTCTTCGATACCTTTATCAAAAAATGTGCACAGTGTTTTCAGTGCCTTCTGCACAGAAGAGAACATCGAAGAGAGCATTTCATATCTTGACCAGGTAACGTGTTTCTTGTAAGAAGCAAGAGCATAAGTCATGTTATATAATAAGTCATGTTATTTACTGGAAAATATCAAGGCTACAAGAAAAGCGTTTACCAAGCCTGAGTGGCCAGAGACTTAGACATGCAGAGGGCCGCAGTGAGCATCTGGCCGACACAAAGCCAACTGCTGTATGCGGCAGCCGGACTGCTCCGTCCCAGCTCCTGCACTGGGAGTCTAACCCTCATTTTATTGACGAAAAACCTGGATAGCTTATGCCAGGTCATACATAGGTCTAGAAAATTGTCATAGAATTTTAAGTTGTGTTCCTTCTTAGGATATTTAATATTAGTGATCTAGGAATGGTTTTCTGGTTTTGTCTTTTTTCCTTTTCGATAAGTTGTCTTAATCCATTGAAAACAATTAATTTACATATTGAAAGTTTCAGTAGACAAGTTAAAACTGTATATTACGTGCTGCATAATATTAATCCATAAACAATTTACATATTGAAAGTTTCAGTTGACAAGTTTAAAACTGGATATTATGTGCTGCTTAATGTTAATCCATTAAAAACAATTTACATATTGAAAGTTTCAGTTGACAAGTTTAAAACT